>JAQFZU010000019.1:0-109890 GCA_034696185.1 Henia vesuviana
TTCCACACATACCTTTACTTAAAAGTAATTTGTTGTGAAATAAAATATTTTCTTTAAAAAAAGTAATAAATAAAAAGAGAAAAAAGAAAAAAACGAGTTAAACATATTATTTTTACATTATTCAATATTCAATGTATAACGAACGTTTCGCTTTCGTTTGTATAACAGGAAAAATACATGTGACGGTACAAAATATACATATATCAACAACAAAGATATTTGTTTAAGAGAAAAATTCAGTCGTTATCGTAACCAATATACATATACATCGTCCAAAAATATCGATAGTTAAAAAACAAACTTAAGCTCGTTGTATAATTCAAAATGTATATAATAATGATAATAAATAATGTGATATCTTCAATATGCATTTGATTTATATTAACCCAAATTTTTCTCATTTCTATTTTCATTCAACTCAGAAAATGAATAATTAAAGCAAATATATCACGAAGTAACATCACGAGATTGAAAATTACATAAATATACACACTTCACTGGTTATATTAAATATAAACATTTTTAAAAAAAATTCTTACATTTCCATTTCAATTGAGGAATTCAAAAATTCCATTATCCGTTTTTATTAAACAAATTTCAAAAAAAATTATTCCAAATTTGATTACGTGCCTTGTAAACAATGCGTAAGAAAGAAGCACAATTCAAGCGATAACCACTGTATTCAAAGTACAAAACAAAACCATTCCTTCGCGCCAGATGGAAAAGAAACCCAATCTCATTTTGATTCTGTACAAACTGAATAAATGGTGTTTTTCGTCTGAATTCAAATTTTTTTCCTTTTCTTATTTTTTCTTATTTTTTTTATTTAAAGAAAAATGAGTAAGATTAACAGCATCTGTGGATTTCTCATTCTAGATTCATTCGTTGCATTCACATCTATCGGATGGGAAAAAACTAACCTAATCTAATCGCTACACCATTTAATTCACTTTAATAAATTCGAATCAACAAATCGATTGATACGTGATTTAGTGATTCTTTCAATCAAAATGAAACAATTTAAAATTTATCAAAAGAAGTTTTAAAAATATGTCGAATATATTTTTTTTTATAGTTCGTAGAGATCTTTCGATTTGCTCGATTTGGGTTTGGTGTTTGACATTCGACTCGATTTACTCGAACTTGACTTACTAAAATCAGATTTAGTGTTAGGTGGTACGGCCATATTACCGTAACCGGAAAAGACGTGGACTCGGACATCGGCGTGTGGACGCAAAGAAGGATCGGCGGTTCGTGGACGTCGAGAATTGAAAGATACGGATGTTTTACAACAACAATAATGGAAAAGATTGTTATAAGCCGAGCGAAACGGTTTGTTCGACAGACCGTAAATGATGGAATTGACACAGCTGTTGGTCAGTGCCAACCATGATAAATTGTCATACAAAAGGCGACTCATTACACGACCGCTGGCGCCGAGTGCTATCGCCACTCCCAATGGAAGCCAAAAGATTAAAAAAATGGTAAACACTAGCAGATTGGTTTTAAGTAGAGCGTAATCTTTTTCGAAATTAACGAGGTTCGTCGCTGACTTTATCACATCTTGATGCTGGGGCGACGAAGGTGCGCCGTTCGTCTCGATTTTACTCTCGTCGCGCGCTTCAACTATGGCTTTAATGTAGCAAATAAAGGCTACGAGTGTGGGCAGAGCAAAAAGCAGAACTCCGACGGTTGCGTGGTAGGGCACATAACCGCTGAATTTCATTCGGCAATAATCCGGGCCGAGGCTAAGAGAGAATTGCAGCGAAATGCATACGGTCGACACTATCCAACTAAATGCGACGAGTGCGATGATAATGTTTTTCGTGAATAAACGTTTGTGCATCACAGGGCGACAGACTCGGCAATAATTTTCGCAAGCGATGAAGGCCAGGCTGAGGACGGACACATGGCAGCAGAGCATTGCTGACAACCATTGGAAAGGACAAATCGTCATGTTGTTCCGGATTCCAGCCAGGATGGTGATGCTCGATGCCGGAATTGCAAATGCCGATACGATAAAGTCCGCGATTGCCAAGTTGACGATGAATACGTTGCCTGAGTAGCAAAATAACATTTTATTACTAAATATTGCTATGGTAATTCGATTAAAACATTTCAAAATAGCATTTTATTTCATTTTTTATTATTTAAAAATAATTAACAAAGCAATCAATCAAAATTGTAAAATAATTATGTCATTTTCTTATTTAACAATTTTCAGCTTCCGTCTAATATCGATTTACGCATTAAAAAATGTAATTTTCAACTCAATCATCGACTTGACTTTCAAAACTGTTCCGTTAATTCATTACAAATTTTCATTTCTATTTTTAAAATAAAATGACTTTCTTTTCCCTATTTATCCCTTTTAGTTTTAAGATCGCTGCCTGTTATCAAAGAGGTTTTCAACTCTTTTGTCCCGATACTGACCTTTACTACCAATTTCCTCTAAATAAAACTACGTTGTGCGACTTCCCTCAGCCGTATTTGAAAAGGGCAAAAAAGTGAAATGAGTTGGCGTGCAGGGAATTGATAAGATTCTTTTTACCCGAATTATACGAGTGTTTTAGCTAACACAAAACAGAAACTGGTGGTCACTTCTCATTACATTAATTCACTCGAAGCTATTTTCACTCATCCTCATCTGTAATGACTCAGCAGTCACTAACGGCCGCGCAGAGCAACTTAATTACATTTACCTTCAAGTATATAACAACTTTATCTTTTATGTACCTCTTTTCTTCAGCTGATTTTCCAGCATGACGGCGGAAATGGCGAAAATGTTTCCAATGGTGCCGACTGCTGATAAGGTGGAAAGGAGAAGAAGTTTTGCCACTTTATTCCACTGAACTGTTTCGCCATAATCGGCCAACTCGTGAGACCCATTCGTCATCCCTTTAATGGTTGCATTGGCCAGTAGCATTGTATAAAAGGCAGGCTTCGACTTTAAAAAAAACATAAAAAAGAAATAAAATTAGAACCGAGTTATCACTGTTTTTGACGTTCCTACAATACCAATTTGTTATTTTATCATTGTTCGCTCAGCCGTACACGGTTTATGGTATTTGTACTGCCGAGGGAATACAAGGAAATGTATGTAAGATGGAAAAAGGATGTTATTATGTTAAAGGAATGTCTTCTGGGGTATGTACACGGTACGGAATAAAGGCAACAACCCAGCCAGTCTTGAACGAGTCTACTTCGACATCGATCGATATATCGCCAAGTTCGCTCGAGGACAACTAAACTGACTGACACGTCGACGGATAAGAGTAAAATGGACCGGTTAAATACAAGACATATACTGAACCTCATCTATTTATAGCTCAAATAATATCCGTGAGTCATTTAATGCCCTCGCAACTATAAAAGATCGCATCTCATCTCGACGTCCTCAAACCATAAAATACAAATTCAGTTCCGTATAATAAATTTTTATTACAAATTTCGAATCTTGTTTATTATTCTAATGTAACACTTTAAATGTTGATGAGATATGTTAAAACGACCTTGGGAAATATTTTTGTAACTAGAAAATGAGATTTAAGCTTTTTAACAACCTTCGATTGAAAAGAAAAAACTCGTTGACCACTACATTGACGTGAGGCGTGGTATTGTTCGATAACGATGAAACCAGTACAAAAGGTTCAACTTTTCGTTTTGAAAAGCTTTTTTTTCTTTGCCTTCACACTTGCTAACCACCAACTTTGTATTTTTTTTTATTTAAATGGAAGGTCATTACTTGTCGAGGTTGGAGAAAGAAGATTAAAGTTAAAGAGTGATGAAGTGAAGAGCCATTTTAAAACGCAATTTAGTTTGCTTTTAGGCATTTTCAAATCCCGTCATTTTAAGGTTGTTTTAAAAGATTAAAAAATTGTTTACCTTTTTTTTAATTGTTGTTGACATTATTATTCTTTAATCTATGTAGTTGTGAAGGGATTTCCTTTATATCGAGAGTAATGAGAGAATGGTGGTAAATTTAAGTGACAAAATGTATTAATTTAATATTTATATCGTTGAAGTTGTAGAAATGTCGTCGTTTTAAATTGCTTTAGTTTTTAGATTTAAAAATTCTTTTTAATGTTTACCTGATGCATTAAATATGACATTCGTTTGGATATTTTAAGGCTCAACATCGGATTGAAGAAGCGATGCTATCAGAAAACCAATAACGGGGAAATTTGTTGCGAATTGTAAGTTGTGGCAATAACAAATAGAAAATATACGATTATAATAGAAAAAAAAGTTAACACTTTCATCCCGAATGTCGAGGGAATGTTGTTGCCTAGGCGACTATAAAATAATCGATTACGTCCGTTAACTTAAGGGTCAGACAAAGACTTGGCTGATTTTAAGTACAAATTTCAAGCTCCACATGTTCCCAATCACTACTTCAGTGAGGAAAAAATACAATTTCACATTTTTTTAACAGTTCAAATTTCAACTATACAAATCGACGACATGAAAAATCGTTCAAAAAATAAAATCATCAATTTTTATAGAAATAATTTTTCAAGTTTCGCACTTCAATCATTTTTTTTTTTTGATTTTTTTTTTCAATTTTGAATCCAAAGTAAAAAAAAAAAAAAGAAAAAAAAAAATCAATTTTTTTCCTTCAAATCTTTTTTGTCTCATTTCCTCATTACTTACAATTTCATTTAAAGAAAACATTTCCTTCCCTCGGTTTTAATATTTCATGTTTTTAACTTTTAGCTTATTAAATTTAGATTTTAATTAGTTGCAAAAGAATAATATATTGATTAAATACGCCTAGAAATCCACATGAATTTGAGTAAACATAAAGCTGCACTTATTTTCTATTTATTCAGATCGTAGGAATCGATTGACCTTTACACATTACACATAAAAAAAGATTTTAATTTTATTAAAACCCTCTATCTTATCATTAAAATCCTATAAAATTTATTACTTAAAGATTTCATTATACAAAACATTAATTTCGCTCGATTAAAATTTAAGTGCTCTTTAAAATGCTTGTAAATAATAAAGAAAAAACCTTATTGTTACACTATCTAATGTCACGCGATAGAATCAAAGGTCGAAACATTTTCAATGAAAATGACCCGGTCAAGCGCTTTTGAGCGCGAAAATTTATTTCTAGTTCACTTGAAAAGTCTCAAAGATCACTTTTACGAGCATTTCAAAGGATAGAAAGATCCACGCTTTTGCTAAGCCACGTGTCCCGTCATGCAATTTCAGCAGTGAGAACATTTTTATTTTCCCCTACTCGGCATTGCATAAGCTCTGCTTTAACGTGGGCGCTTTCACTGCAATGTTTCACCGTCGAGCGAAATTATTTTGTGTGAAGGGAAACTAAAAATCGATTGCTGGGAAACAACCTTTTTCTTTTGTTCCAGAAATTGCTGTCATGACGACCATCTCGAGTGAATTTAATAATCGAAGTCTAAGCCTACGTGGTAAACATCTTGTAACGGTTAATACACCTGCACCGTATTGTGGTTATTGGCGAATAAAAATTTTATAAATTTGTCTTTACCTTGCTGGCGCCGACGGTTGTCTTAATTGGTGCAGTGGCTAATTCTACTCGCTCGTCTGCCTAGCCACGATTGATATTGAGCTGGCCAATTTACCAGCTCTCTGTTACCATGTTTTTCAACTACTTAATGCGGTTGGGAATACGCGTTCATCGCGCCTTCTGCTGACTCAATTTCTCTCGGTTCGCATTTGTCAATTGACGGCACCTGTGGCACTGGTGGCGCTACCGTCTCTTTCGTCATATTTATTATTGATAGTCTAAATAAAAAAGTTATGAAAATAACTTTAATTGTTTCAAGACTATATTTCAAGTTGGATTTTTGTTATAAAAAGAAATGCATGGATTTTCGTTACAGCTAGAAAAAATGTTTATCATTTTTTCTTTATGGTTGCAATAAATTTTATTTTGTGTGTTGCTATTGAAAATGAATTTTGCAATGTTGGAATTTAGACTGAGAATGTAACTCCGAAGCAGGAATTGAATTGATTGGCATCGCTCTATTGAACACATTAGCTCTCTACTATCGATCGCGAAAAATTAGCAAGCAATAGCACCCGGCATGTCGACAAACAGATGGCTAATCTAATTATCAGTTATTTTTTAAATGTATTTTTAACTTTTAAAATATCTAAAATTAAAAATATTTTAATATCGAAATGCTGCAACGTACTTTAATATTTATTATATTAAAATCCACACCCACATTTTGAGGAACACACCCAATTTTTCTTTCTTTAGTGCATAAAGAATTGAAGAAACGTAAAAATATTAATTCATTAAGTTTCTTTATCATTTTATGACTTCTAAGTTCCCCTTTAAAAAGATAAATTACAATATGCTTTATATAAACTTAAAAATAAATAAATTACGTCATTAGATTCTAATGACGTATGAGCAGATTGTGCAAAAACAAATTCCACCAATCAATGCAAACTTTACTTTCGGTCCAATGAGATTAACGGATGCAATTCCGTAAGCGGAGAATTTGAACGGAATTTGCATTTACTTTCCTTACCTGCAGTTTCTTGAGCCTGACTAATTGAAAAAGTCGTTTAAGAAACGATGGATTCTTTTACCGAGGTAAGTATTTACCGTTTAATTATTTAAATTAGTGTATGAATTTTAATTCGATCGAATCGGGTGATATAAAAGCCGCTGCTAAATTCAAACGTGCCATTTAAACGGTTATTTTCCTTTCTATATTTAGGATCTTTTAGAAAGGACAAAACTTAGACAAGAAACTTTAGATAAAAAAATTAAAAACTCGGGTCTGAAAACTCCACAAAAACAAACATCGGCGAATTCCAGTAATTTTAGGAAGCGCCCGAGTCCATTACGTGAAGATAACCCAACGGTTGAATCCGTTCAAGGTTTTTAAAATTATGACTCATAATAACAGTCAGTGAATGATGTCTACTATAAATAAATTTTAAATTTGATTTATAGCGAAAAAGCAACCAGTGGAATCATGCACCAAATCACCCGCCAAAAAACGAGTCAGTTTTAAATCAAATAAGAACGTTGTTGATGGAGAAAATAGAGAAAATAATAAAGAAGGTTTTGGTCTCAAAGGAAGGCTGCGAAAGCTCGCAATGTTACATTCGGGAGAAGGTATAAATTCAAAATTTAATTTTAAATTCAATGCTAAATTGTGAATTTTATGAAATAGATGTTTTGGAGTCTCCGCCAAATAAACCACAACGTTTGTATCCGGATTTGAGTTCGATAAAAGCCGACGAAGAAAATTTACCAACACCCGTACCATTGAAACGTCGGGATCGATTGGCAAGTTTGGCTCAGAATTATAAAAGTATGGAAGATGAAACATCACAACCACCCGTAACAACAGGAAAAACTACATCGTCCACCGAAACCACCAAAGAAGATTCCAAATCTGATACTATCAAATCTACAACTTTTACTCAAGCTTTAGAAAAATTTAAGACTGCTAATACTAATCAGGTAGGGCCCAGTAAAAATTCGCTTAAGAGAAAGGCTTGTGAACCAGTCAAACCCACTAACCTCCAAAATACTGCATCCTCTGCATCTTCTGCTATGATTAATACTATCAAAACTGCGAAATCAATTTGGGATGATGGAATTGCCAACAGCTTGGTAGGTTTAGCATTAATTTTTTAATTTTTATTTTTTTTAAGGAGAATATATTTCAAATATTTTTAACAGTTTTTAATTTTTTTATAATTTCTTTTCAGAAAGCTCAAGGTTTTGTTCAATCACCTTCCAAGTCAAAATTGGAATATGAGTTTAATAAAAATAGTTCAAGCGTAAAGAAGCTGTCGCCTAGAAAAAGTGCAAGTTTTCGAACTCCAGCTCCACCGCCAATGCCAAAAGCAATCGGGCAAGATAAATTAAAGGAGAAAAAAGAAGAAAAGAAAGAAACAACTCCGAAAAAAAATCCAATTTCGCAGAATAACTCCACTTTTTCTCCCGTGAGAGATATCGGAAGGTAAGACTTTAAAAATTGGAGAAAAAAAATTATTTTGTTAAAAATATAATTATAATTTACAGATTTGATATTAAATTAAAAAGTACAGCAAATGCTGTTGATTATGTCGATGAAAAACGAAAACCTTCACCTACAAAAAACAAAGCCGATCCATCCATTTTACCTTTGTCTGCTAGAGTTGCGCTTTTCGAACAAGCTACTCAAGCTGAAGCCCAAGCGGCGGCTGCTGCAAGAGCTTTGTCATCGCCTAAAAAAATTCAAGTTAAGAAAACTATTTCTACGCCTATCCAAAGTCCTCAAACGAAAGGTAAATATGAAATTTCACTGTTCAGGAATTTAATGACTAGTAATGACTTTTTTAGTGACGAGAATGCCTTCGTCGGTTGGTAAAGCAACCGAAACAATTCATCGCAAACTTCAGGAGAAAACTGAAGAATGGAAATCAAACGAAATCATTTCTAAAATGAAATCGGAGAGAAGAAATGATATGAATTTACTTCTCACTAGATGGGAACAGGCATCTGCAATAATGGATGGAGAAGTACATTTATTTTATATTTACAAATTCAACTTTAAAAATACTAATTTAATACTTCCAGAATGATCAGATCGTTGAAAGAAAATCGTTTTCCAACAGTGAAAGTAATAAATACGGACATAATTCCAATGAAGATAGTGCAGAATCGTCTGAATTGGAGGAACTTAATACCGATGAAAGCGATAGAAGTATTGTTTCAGCCGAAGACGAAGACTTTAGTGACGATTACAAGGAAAACGTGTATTCTAAACCCAGCGATCAGCCAATTGCTTCGTCAGTAAAACCAGAATCCTCCGACGATGAAGGTGACATCAGCGAATTGTTGGACGAAGCGATAGAGAATGATTCGGATAGCAGTGAAAGCGCGATCGGCAATTCGTCATTTATGAAAATCGCGAATAAATACGTCAAATCGCCAATTAAAAGCCCACCGAAACCACCTCGTGTGTATAAACCAATTTCACCGCCTGCATCTCAACCGTCACCACCAAAACAAACACCAGTTTATTATGATCTCGGTACGCAATCTGTGGATGAATCTTTGATGCACTCGGTGAGTTTTTATCGACGTCAGAAGCAAGAAATTTCAACACCTCCCGTCAGAACCATCGTCAGACGTGAAGAAATTCGGAGCCCACCATCACCACAAAAAGAGGATACGGTTCCTTTGAAAGAGAAAATTCGGGTAAAATTAATATATATTAAATTATTTTCAATTAATTTAGAAAAAACGAATTTTCAGAATTTACAAGAAGCAGTTAGTGCTCAACAGAGTATAATCAGTCAAGCTAGTCAGGCTCTTAATTTATGTCGCTCGTCTGTTGAGTTTCATGGGTCAGCTGAACAAGTGGAAGGTGAAAAACTTCTCTTAATTGCGAGTAAGTCGATTCTATCAGTTAATTGAAACAATTAATAGAAATTTGATTGCAATTTTTAATACTAAGCTCACAAACGCCAGGCGTATTTAAATGAAATTCAGCACCTGAAAACTGAAAGTGCTTTGAATAAAGGGAAAGATGTCGAAGCTGCGAGCGGATCAGTGTCTATTAAAAATATCTCTTTACCGTTAAAAAGAGATTACTTAAGTCAATCGGACAATGGACAAAGTGGTAAGTAAAATTAAAGTTAAAATTTACTAATTAATTTTAAAAAAACTTTTTTTTTTAAATTACCTTTTATTAGGTGATTTTGTTCACTTTTTTATTTGCCTTGTAAAACACGGAGCTCAAGTTATTGCAACTCAAATGCTTTCTACGAAGGATAATGTTTCAAATGGAATGCTCGTTTTTCCCAATTTGCTGAATATACGAGATTTGAATTTTCATTTTAACATTCTTTTGGAAGTGTACGGCCTTCAAACATTGCGTACTCAAGTATCTACTGGCAAAACAAAAACGTTAAGCAAAAAAGTAAAGAATGATTTACAAGGTTAAATTTAAATTTTTAATCTTTTTAATTAAAAAATTATATAGGATAAAAGTAAATTAAATTTAACTCCGTTAAAAAAGCTTTCAAAAAGCGACACAAAATCAATTAACATCCAAAGCCCAGGTGGACCTTCGGCTGTTCACACATCCAGTTTCGCTTTAATTGGGTTTGTGAATATTAACTTAAAAAGTTTAAACCGAAAAACGTGGATGTTAGAAAAGGTTAGTTAATTGCTAGAAATTAATTTAATCAAATTCTAATTTACATCTTACTTTTCTAAGGTTCCATACATATCACCATTAGATGGAAACTTATTGATGATAGTCCAATGTTCGAGCGACTATAACATTGAAGAAAGAGGATTTTTGGTTAGTGCAATTAATAATTAAGGCAAATTAAATATCTCAACGGTTATTATCGTTTTTTATAGACCATGTTTGACGATGTTAGTGGTTTTGGCGCATGGCATCGTCGTTGGTGTTGTCTTTCAGGTTCACAATTATCGTATTGGAAGTATCCGAATGACGAAAAGAACAGAAAGGTTATTATTACTTACCAAAAAGAATAAATACAAATTTCTCGAATCTTTATATAAACCAGGTCCCTATTGGCAGTATAAATTTGCGCGCTTGTATAACTGCCAATGTTGGGTTATTATCTCGCGACCAATGTGCTCGCCACCATACATTTATGCTAATTACAATTCGCGCGCCCGATGACGACGAAGAGGAGACATTAGTATGCCAGCGGTTTGGACAATACGCAACTACAAAGTAAGTATTTTATTCTTACGATTAAAAGCATGATTTAATCGATACTCGATTTCAGACATCTTTTATCAGCCGATACTAAAGAAGAAAGGATCGTGTGGTGCGATGGATTGAATAAAGCATTGCGTAATATAAGAATGTGGGATCCCGAAGCTGTTACACCATTCGATTTGAATCCATCGGAATCCGAATGCTAATTACAAATATATAATTAATTTTGCATTTTTTTTTATAAAAATATTGATACGTAAAATGATGCTTACATATTAAGAGCGTAATTTTTCTTTTTAATCCTTTTATAAATGATTCTAACTACGATTTTACAATTATTTTTACTGGTTTATATTAACTAATAAAATTGATATCTACTCTTAGTTCTTTTATTATTCCTGCCAATTCCAGGGAATACACAATTCACCACCTTGTAACACTGAATAATAATGAGTTACGTATACAAAACTCCCTTTCATGAAATTGCTTATGTCAGACTTCTGTTGCAGAAGTCTTTGGCAAAATGATATCATCATGTCTGGCGTGACGTTATCATCTTTAGACAAATCTGCCATTTCCAACTCCGATTGGCATTTCTTGTGAAGTTCTCGCTCCAGATATTTGTGACTTAAAAAAAATGAAAATTAATCATTTTTTTAAAAATTTGACAACTCAATACCTTTCGTATCGATCCAATCTATTCCCCGCTTCTATTAAGTTACGAGTCATGAAATTTACGATCATAGATGCGGGACACGAAGCAGGAACAATAAACTGCCCGGTTGGAGATAACATGAGGGGTCCGGCTTCACTGTAAATTTAATAAATATCAATATTGAAATGAATATCACAATGACGTAATAAAAATTGTGAAAATTTACCACTCCACAACCAGTTGATACTGATCCAACGACTCTGGCCATGACTCAGGGTACCCATGTTTGACCCAATGATCAGATAAGGCAGTGCATAATTTACGTAATTGATTTTCATAAGCTTTTGCTGGCACAGCTGGTTGAAATTTCCTGTGAACAACTGTAAACAAAATTTATAGTTGTTTACTATAAAAAAAATTATTATTGTTAAACCTCTAATGTCCCTTAACACGCGAGATACTGCGCCTTGAAGTGCTGGGATTCTCGATACTGTTGGCTGTGATTGATGAAGCGATTTAATGAACTACAAAAATATGAAATACAATTTATCAATTAAATATTTAATTGAATTTAATGCGCATCTACTTCTAGCCAATTATGTCGCACATCATCCACACTTAAAATAACGTGGCCATCTAAATCGAGTCCCGTCATTCGTTCAAAAATTAAAGTTCGACCTAAAAAAATTTTATTTTAATTTATTTATTGCAATAATTAGTTAAATGTTAATTGATGCCTAACCTGCGAGTGCCGTAAGGTCTTGTGGGTGGTCAATGTACAGCTGATTGAAACTCTGAAGACAACCTCTAAAATGCATCGATCCCCATCCACATTTGTATACAATATCACTTAATTGGAGGCTATCGATTAATTCTTCTCTCAATTTCTGAGTTTGTTCACGAATTGGACGGTTAATTTCTAATCTTACAGCCATATTGGGATAATTTTTTCCAAGCCACAAACTAAAAAGTTAAAAACAACTATTTACATTATTTAATTAATGGTTTAGATTTATATTGAAAAAAGTTTGATCAACCTCAAACTTTCAGGTTTTCTTCTAGCAGCAGCGGCAAACTCTGCTGCTTCTGCATCCGTATCGGTGAAAAATGGATGTCTCCATATTATTGGTCTGTCTGGTATTCGTTTTTTCCGAAGTTCAGTTTCGTCCGGTAACGAATTAACGTAATCAGTAGAGAGATTACTTTTTTCTAGAATGTCTTTCACCACTTCTCGCAAATCGCGTTGCGTTAATGTAAGCGTAATCCGTCGAAATGCACCTTTGTGAATGAAAAGTGTGATATTTCACAAGTTTTAAGCATAAATAATATAAATAAAAATCAAATTAAATTTGACATCGAGTGTAAAGATGACTACCTGCCTGCAGGTGTAGCTGTTGTGAACGACGTACTCCTTATATAAAACGTAATGCGGTTAACTCGAACTGTTTCATTCTGTTGCAGAGATTCCAGATATTCTTGTAAAATTTTTAACGAGTCTTCATTTGTTTCCTGAAAGATTTCAATGATATTTAAATAATAAACTAATGTTATTACAAATTTGAATTACCCTTTCTCTAGGATGTTGGCCGAAGAAATCGGGGTGAACGGCAAAATAAAAAGGTCGTAATGCAGCGGCTACTTCATTCGACGATATAAATCGTTTTGTTTCGAGGAAATTGCTCAGTAGCCGTAATGTTTTAAATCTAAACCTGTGATAAACAAAAAAAATGAAATATTAGATTCATGGCTGTTTCGAGTTGACATTTGTTTAAATTATGTTATGTTCAAATTATTTAAATTATTAAATCTTACAAGTTATGTTTAGGATTAAATATATTCATATTTAACGACAAGTATCTTCGTCAAAGTTTAGTCGCGATGATCGCCATTTTCTTGAAAATGATCTATTATTACTTTGTGGTATTTCCTGTTCCTGCCAATTATGTTTTTTTATGTGTTCAATATAAATCAGTTAATTCATTTTAAAAACAATGAAGGTTGTATTGTTACTAGAATTTCAATTAATTATAATTTGAAAACCGTAATCTAAAGCAATTGTTCTTGAATAGTAATGAGAGGTTTAGCAATGATCCATTAATAAGTGTGAAGGTCGGAAAACACGGAAATAAAGAACAAACCCATTTAGAGCCTTGAAAATAGATTTTTGTCCTTAAAAGAAAATTTAAAAAATTCCTAGAAAAGACGGAACAGGGACTCCGCCTTTCCGAATTAAGGAGGCAATTAATAAATTTAAAAAAAAAATTAAAAAAGTGTCCTCAAGTTTACTCGCTTCAGGGTTTTTAACAGTTTTCTAAGAATATTAAAGGCAACAAAAATAATCTTTTGATATAATTGAAAAAATAATCTTAAAAGATATTTTAAATTATCAAAAAATTATCATAAACTACATAATAATTCAATCAACTTTATCAAATTTTTATATCGAAATTGATGTAAGCTAATCTGAGAAGATAATTTCAAAAGAAATTTCAAACAATATTTGGAAAATGTTAGTAAATATTTACGATATTTATTTCATACCATCACGCGTTAAATGACGTCACATGACCGCTGTAATTTTTCCACCCCAACTTTTATTAGTCTTTTGTGCGATGATGCAATTCTCTATAAGTTTACGTTTGTAAAATATTATAAAAGCAATTCAACATTTCTGTTTTAATTTGTAAAATTTGAAAATATTATTTGAAGATAATAAAGTTTGACTAATTAAATCGCTCTCATTATTAATTTAATTTGAATAAGAATATTTGCATTAAGTAGGAATCGCTTACAGCGTATCACTTCTTTTCAAGTTGAATCTCTCATGGCTTAAAGATAAAACATTTAAAAGTATAATTAAAAATAATTTTTTTATTTTTCTTATAATCTTTTTAATCCTATATTTAACTTTATTAAAATATTAAACTTGAAGCTGAGAACCTGAGTGCCCAATTGTATCACACCTGCACTTCCATTTGACCTTCAAAAACGAACCAATGATATTTCGTAAAAGTTTTAAAACGTTATTTGAAACCCAATAGGATATGAAAGAAATTAGCTGATGCAAGGGCTCCAACTAGTTTCGATAGCTTCACCTTAAAACATATAAAAGAGCTGTGCACCGCAGCTTCGCTCAAATTTATCTTTTGCAGCAATTTTTATCAGTTTGGTTCCACCAACTTTATACTTCTCTTCAAAACAGGTAATTAATCATTTGTTCTTAGATAATTTTAATTACCAATTTTTTTGCGGAAGTTTTTTTAGCTTGTAAAAAAATATTCTTTTTACTTATAAATGTAAGAAATTTCTTTTGACTTCTTTTTCGAGTATAAAAAATTGGTTGTGTTTTTTTCGGTTTAAGATACTAACTTTTGTTTCCCGTCGATAAAAATTGTGTAGTTTTATGTATAATTTAGTGCTTTAGTATTAATTGTGCCAAGGTGTTCAACAAATGGAGTTTATATGTATTTGCACTTTTAACTTTATTTATAGCATAATATAAAAAAAGTTGAGAAAATGCAATATGAACATTTTCTTTTATTATAGACCATAAATAATTTCCAAGGCTTTAAATGAAAATAATAACTGTTTCCTAAAAATTCGAATATTTAGCAATTCTTATAAAATATAATTTTTCTTTGACATTTAGTGGTTGGCTATCAACATTATCATCTCGTTTCATCTTTCATAAGTGACGATCAAGTGTTAACCGAAAATCTTAAAGTTTTAACATCACTAGGGATCATGGATACCTTTATCCGAAATCAGGTAAATTAGTTACATTTAAGCAAATTTATAATAGTTTTTAAATTAATTTTGCTATGATCTTAAAACTTGTATTGATTTCCTTCGATTTAAAAGTTATTTTCACTGTCCTCAATGAATAATATTAGTTGCTAAGGATAAATGTCTTAAAGATAAAAAGAAAAAAATTTCTTATCATAATCGCAATTAATTATATAATTAATTTGAAAATTATAAATTAAGGATTTAATTACAATTAACTATGTTTACAACAAAATAACATCCCATCGAAAGTATCTCATAAAAAATTCAATGCTGGCTGTATAAACATTAAAATAAGATTAGTTAAAATGTGAAAAAAGCATCTCACGCATCACTGATAAATAAGATACCTTGAACCTTTTTTCTTTCCTAAGGACAGCTTTAAATCATTTTTAGCGAAACTGATTACTTATATTTTTTTATTGCTGTTATTTATTGACTTACATTCAATTTTTCATTAAAAAATGTCTTTTCTATATAATTATAGGCATTTACCATCGCGACAACCACGCTTCAAATAGCAACAGAAACCTTAAATTACTTGTCGGGGGATTTTAATGCCAATAATTTAACTAAGGACAAACCTACTTATTCTTTACAAGATGTGAGACAACACGATACGTTTAATGACTGTTGGGTTGTGATATTCGACAAAGTATACGACCTTACTGCATTCATGAATGAGGTATATTTTATTAATAATTAAATTAATGATAATCTGTTTAACACATTTTATCTTTATTCATAGCATCCTGGAGGCTACGATGTACTTCACGAAAATGCCGGTTTTGATGCTACGACGGCTTTCCGCAGTGTAGGACACAGTGAAAATGCTCTCATTTTAATGGAGAAATACTGTGTTGGAGTTTTAGTGGAAGTAATTACGAACATGTGGCATGTAATTTTTCAAAATTTAATGAAATTTTTATCATTGCAGAACGAACAAATGTATACGCGGAAAAAGAGAAATCTCTTAATTATATAACCAGAAAACCAAAACAAAAATACGACTCGAGTTTCCTTTTTAACTCATATTTACAGCATAATATACTTAAACTTTGACAATTATATATACTTTTTAAAAAAAATTTGTGTTTTTAATTTTTTATTTGTATTAACTTATTCATGACACAATGTAACTTATTAAAATAAAAACAATTTTTATCAACATGAAAAGCGTGAATTTTATTAGCTCAATTACAGCCACGATTCAGTTTATGTACAAAAAAAGAAAAAATAAATTTTTACTTTCAATAATCAACTGACTTTACTATAAGGAGTGGATCTGCAAATTCTACGTCTGGTGGCAAAGATCCATAAAACCAAACCAATACCACTGATAACGTAGAGGGTTATCACTGACGATTCTTGTGGCATGTAACATTTGTTTACTGCAAAGTTATTTGGTGTAAAGGTTACCTAAGAAAATATAAAAACAAGATTTTTTAAATGTCAAGAGTGATGTCTGTGATTTTGTTACCAAAAGGAATGATGGATTATTTTTGTTTCTCCAACTGAACGAAGCTACGGTCCACTCTGGAATGGCTCCTCGATGCAGTAATTGGCAACTGTGATGAACGTGACCGTCCAGGATCAAACGTGGCTTTAACCATTTTAATAACTGTAAAATTAAATACATTAAAAAATACAATATTAAAATTTTGAATAAAATTAAAATACTTTGTTAGATGCTTCTTGAGATAAACAATCTAATTTGACTCTGTTTTGAATAAGTTTTAATTCAGGAGGAACTGAATCGATTTGTGTACATATTGCTTCGGTTTTCCTATAAAGTGGCATGTGCTGAAAATAAATACAATTTTAAAATTAGAAATTTTAATAAATAATTGTTAATACCATTAATAAAATTGGCTTTGTGTTATTTGGAGCACCAGCAATTGATTTACAGTTTTGAGACTTGATCTGTCGAATTAAAATGTAAATTTAGTATAAACATTAAAACAAAACATCTAATTAACTGACATGATCACAATTTAAATGTCTTGACAGCTCTTTGAGCTTCTTCTCTGCAGGTGCACATAACGAACATTTATCCCCTTCCATGGCGATACTATTTATCATAATAAATATATTTCCTTCTATCACAACTGAATTTACTGCTGGTGCTGTGAAGGCATTGGCAAAACGATTGTTGAGATGAAGATTTGTACTTTAAACAAAATAGCAATATAAAAGTTGTAATAAAATTTCAAACTATACATTAAAAGAATTTTGCAATAAATTCGTTAGTCAACTTACACTGGGTGAAAACCAACGTCATGATTTCCAGCAACAATAAAAACTTGAGTTTTATCCGGAACTTGAAACAGGCTATGAAATCTTTGAACGTAACGCTGAAATTCCACAGAATCTGCCCACTCACCCTCATCGAAAATATCGCCTATTAAATTCGGCAATTACAAAAATAATTATTTTCATTTAAAATTTTCCATTCTAAATAAATTACCTAAAAAGAAAACAACCTCTGGACTATGAATTGTCATCACAGCTTGAAACGATCTGTGCATTTGCCATTCCCTATAAACAAATGTAACATAAATAAACATAAAATAAACATTAATAGATACCAATATTTACCTTCTTAATTTATCGAACCAATGCCCGCTTTTAACTCCCAATAAATGAGGATCAGCTAAAACCATAGCTTTTAACGGTTTGTAATTAACCGTCGACTTCACACTTGTATCAACAAGTGCATCGTTAAGTTGCGGCCAAGCGCATTTCAATAAAACCACGTAATATATGAGAACTTCGCATACGAATAAAATCATTAATAATGATAAAAAAAGTTTCAAGAAGTAACTCCAATTTATTAAATGCAACATTCTGTTCTTGGACATGACGACATAAGCTTGAAAACATTAAATACAACGCATTCTTCATTACGAGCTAGAAGAACACAAACCGACTGCGCCGCAAACATAGCAGCATCTCATCCAAAACGATACAAGACGTCTTCGTTTTTAAAATCTCCAAACCGGCATATCGTTAAAAACAAGACGATTTAAACATGGCTTCCGATATCGATCGTGGCAAGGAAAACTGGAACGAGCACTAAATATACGTGACGTACTCGAATAACACATCTGTAATCCAACCACTCTCGCTATCGTACGTAAACTCAATGCGATTTGCGGAGAAAGCTATTAACGCTCGTTTTATCGCGAGATGTCGCTACTGATTGAGAACCTTATGAAGAAGAAAAAAAGGTTCTCGGTAGTCTTCCCTCAGCTGAAAACTAAACCGATACTGGTATGTAATATTGTCACCAACCGAATGTTAAGGTATAACACAAAACCTTTGGAATTGATTGCAAAGAAATAAACGGTAAGTGTTACTGAGAACGTCTGATTAATGATATTCAGTTTAACTCACTAGAGTGGGTTATTTTTAAATTTTGTGTACGCGACGTGTTCACGTAATTATACTACAAACAATCACAAAGTAAATTGATTTTCGGGTGATTTATTTGATTTTGGTTTCTGCAAAGAAATTATTTATGGAAATGTGAATATCAAATGCAGATGCAAATGACACGTTTCTTGAGCTTCTCTGCATAGCAACGTGTCATCAATTTCAATTCACATTAATAATATTAATTAGAATTTTTAATTACTCAGAATCATCCTTAACATCACGTAATTAATGGGATTAAATAACCGTAAATTTAATATTTAAGCTCAAAATTAGGCGATGAAATATTCACATTTTTTTTAGCCTTGAAAATCTTTATCATTTAGTATTTCCTTTACCAAAGCTTTGTTATGGTTTGTTCAGATAATTCTGCTGCTGTCAAATTATTTCCTGTCCTATTGACGCAAATCCACACCAGATGTACAATTGGAATTTTATTCAAAAATTTAATGAAATGATATATTTTATAATATAACTTAATTAGTTGAATAAACACCATTTCCTCGTATTCTAATTTCCTCTTTTTGTAATATGTAATTTCTGCGCATGGTCAATAACCTACTTTAACAGCAGGTGCAGTGCAATTTTTTTTTTAGTTATTGGCATTGTGTTGCTATATTTGGCTTCATTCCCATTGAAACTTTTAATTATTGTTAACACTTGCAGTTCAACAATCGTCGAGCACTCAAAAGTCCTTGACATTGTCTGTGTAAGTTAAATAAAAACCGGTAACAAGTGAATAAAATGACTGCAGCAGGCGTTGCCGTTATCTGTAAAACCGATTTAAAGTTGATTCAGGTGGTCCAACAGATGGGAATGTACCATTATATTCCGCATATCAATAAATAATAAAACTTGAATGTTATCGTCGAAAGTAATTTTAAAAATAAAAAAAAATCTGCAAAAAGATTAATAGGAAGTGTATAAATGATAAGAGAATTTTCTATTTTCTGCTCCAGTGCATGGCAACACACAAGGAAGTGATTGAATTTTAAATAATTAGAATTTAAAAAAATATTTTGTAATTAACAAAATTTTAAATTTAAATTTATCGTTTAGGTGTTCAAAATGGTTGATTTTCTTGACGGGGTCCGGGAAGTAGGGAAAACAAGTGGTCGTCAGGCAGTAAAATTAGCAGGCAAAACTCAAGGTCTATTCACATCCATGATAAATACGAGTAACGGGTTATTGAACGGTCTCAGTACAAAACTGGAAGCGGCGCTTAATCTCAGTAGTGATAACAGCGATACTTCCGAAGACGCGAGTAAATGTCAAGGCGAGAAAAGGATTCATAAAAATGCATTACGGAGACGAAATTCAGGTCCTTCAGAATCTTCCAGTCCGACGTACGAACAGGCGTATTATTTTGCCGGATCTCATCACCCGAAACGACGACTTACGAGAATGCAACCGAAAATTCGAGCTGTTTACGGTCAACCGGCCGTATCTTACCGATCTGATCTTGATAGAGCTAAAGCAGCTTTAGATGCTCTCGATGCACAATTGATAGCGAATGGTACGCAGCAGGATCCTTTTGATCGTCTACGTGTTCACAGGGTGTCGGAAGCAGCGAGTTCAGATGAAAACGAAATGAGTACGACCAGTGTGGATTCTTCCGATGTGGACAGAAGAGATGTCGGAAGATCGGGTTCTGAGGCTTCGTTGCAGTCGTGGGCATCCAGTGTTAGTTACGATAGTCAACCCGACGATATAACTGCCGAATGCATGGAATATATGAAGAAATTTGTCGATGAGTTGTTTAAAAATAGGTAAAATACTAAGTTAAATTTTTTTAAGGTTGTATTTAAATATTTTGATGTTTTTTATATCAGTGCTTCTATTAGTTTGGATGAAAAGGCGAAGTTTGGTGAATTATGTCAACATGAAATCGGCAGGTTATGGTTCGCTCGATACGTTAATACTCAGGTACATAAAATATATTTAATTTTTGAGATTTATTTTATTTTTGTTATTTTTTTTTAGCGTGTTAACAATAAAAAGGTGGATGAATCGACATTTTATAGTTTAATCCAGTATTTTGCAATTGTATTATTCGAATGTTACGAATCCGATGATTTCTCACCCGCAAAGTCGTTAATGAATATGTGTTTTACTTTTTATCATGAAGGTTTTGAATGTTATTTATGCATTTTATTTATTGTGTTGATCGAAATTTTGGATTTGTAGTTGCTGTTCCTGGTTGCGAACCGTTTAAGGAATTCTTATATATTTATCTGAAGGATCAATCGGTTTGGCAGTCACTTCGATTTTGGAATGCCGCATTTTTCGATGCAGTGCAAGGTGAACGTGCTCGAAGACCAGTAATAACTAGAGAAGACTTTGAACAATACAGTCCAGAAGATATTGTCGATGACAGGAATTTTCAAGAAAATATTACATTTGGACAGCTAGGGTAAAGTGAAGATAAAAATTTAAAATATTTTAAAAAGTTTTAAAATAAAATATTCAATTTTTAGAACATTTACTTGCAATATGCACGCGTTTGGCCTTAGTAAAGATCTGTGCCTCGAATTTCTCAGAAAACAGTCAACCATAGCGAATTTGAAACCAGGTATTTTATCTATAAACTTTAGTAAAATGAAATTTTAATTTACTTTGAAATTATAGAGCAAGTAAACATGCTGAGGGAAAACATTGAGAGAATGTACCAAGAAACTCAGGGATGGCGGTGAAAGAAAATAATGTCACTAATAATATGTACATTTTCCAATTATTTTTTACAATCGTATATAAGCATTTGCTATAAAGAGCAATAACTATGTGAATTAAGTAGAGTACAAGAATTAGTTAAATAATATAATGTACATTTATTTTATCGAAAAACCACTCAAAGTATTATAAACAATAATTGCAATAGTTAGTAACGAATTCATATTTTTTGAATTAAAATTGACCGAAGAATAGATTTAAAATAGAATATAAAATAAAAATAGATCATTTAAATAAAAAATGTCTCGATTTTTTTTTATTAATAAGATGCATGTAAATGAGTTTGGTATGGCACGCCATACGGCCTTGTGAGCCCAAGTATAGCACACCATCGCGCCAAAAAAACCAGATGTTTGTGCCAAATTAATTTTTTCGCGCCGTGCTTTGGAAAGACGATGGCAGCCTTCTTCGGGAGGCAAGTGTTGACAAAATTAATTTGCAGAAAACCAAATCATTGGGTAAGTTTACTGTGAATGAGAATCACGTAACTAATTCGTTTAATTACAACATAACCTTCATGTTTATAAATCTCTTAATCGGTACACCACACCCTAATTATTTTTAGTTTTAATACCTAAATTCATAATACATTTTCTGTTTAACGGTAACTAATATTATTATCTAATTACAATGCGATATAACGCAAAATTACTTAACTTTTACTATCTAAAAGTTATCCAGTGTTATTTAATTGATAATAAACGATTAGTTGAATCATGACGTCATTTACGAATAACCCATTCCAATCGTCTGCTAAAATACGAATTCACACCTCAAAACGTTAATTGGAATTAAACAATTTTTCACAAACAGGAAAAAACTTTTACACGAATAAATTAGTCACTGAAAGGATTAAATTTATCAATAATTATTTGTTATGTATATTCGGAGTTAATCATCCGCAGTAATCGGCAAAAATTATTTTAGTTCGTCCTTGGCAAGCTTCGAAAGTGTCGTTTGTACTGAATGAAAAATAACTTCCTACATAAATTTGTGCTAAAATGATTGCCAAAGGCGAAAATAAAAATATAACCGAAGCTCGTTTTTATTTGACTTACGTAATATGTTATATGGGCTAACCCCATTTTAAAAATATAATTAAAATGTCAAAGGATGTGACTAGTAAAAAATAAAATTGGCTCTTAACATTCAAACTGCATAATTTTTTTTAATTTTTTTTTTGTTTCTTCCATACATTAGATATCACTAACTTCTTCCTACGCTCACACATCGACCGCTGAGATTTCGCTTCCCAGTAAAACAACTGGAACTGCAGTGAAGCTTCCTGCAAAGCCGGCGTTGACCATTCGAATCCCTCCGAAATTTTTAACGTCCGAACCAGAAGAAGAAGTTGATATCCAGTAAATTACATTCGATTTTAACACAATTGATTTTGATTTTAACCATTGTTGCAATAGGAATTATTTCATTCCCGTAACTCGAAGCGGTATCGTACGTCACCTATTGGAAGAACCGAATTTTTTAAATGGCAATGAAAAAACGAAATTTTCTCAGTTTTCTACCGCTCTGGACCAAGTTATAAGTATACATTTCACGGGAATTCACGAGGAACTTAAGGTAAAAACCTAAATTGGAAACAAATGTCAAAACTCTTCAATTAATTCTGTACAAATCGAATGTTATTCACTTTTGCCGATCGCCAAATGCATCTTTTGGACATAATTTTACGTATCGTCAATCGAAACTGTTTGCTGTGTGTTGGGTAAACGATGGTGTGAATCCAATTATGGGCAAACGCAGTGTGCAATGCGATATCATGGAACACAATATATTGAAAACTTCCACTTTCAACGTACCAAATGCTAACGAGCTGAAGGATGTGCCCGGGCAACCAACAAATAGCAAAAATCACAACAACGAATACCATCACTTTGATTGCCCTTAGTTTGATACGATTCACATTGGACGAAATTATTTGCATTCTACGTATATTCTTCATAATAACTCGAATGACTTTGTGATACATGAATGCCATCAAAATTAATGGGATTAAGTAAGTTAGGAAAACGGAGGCGGTGAAATGGATACGAGAAATGGTCCCAAACGGCAGGCAAAGTGCCATTGGAGATTCGTCGAGATCTGTTTTCTTGTATAGTACACTATCTTGAATTATTTCAACGAAATATATGGGTAAATTATAAACAAGAGCAACGAACCATATTCCTACAATCATTCGCTTTCGATGAGAGACACAATGCGCTTGCTCCATTTTTACTATGACTTGGTAACGGTCAGTAGCGATGGCCAACATGCACAATACACTATTCGCTATGGATGCGAAAAAAATCACGCCGAGGATTTTTCGGACGTCGCAGGAAATGTTAATGGCGAAAAGTGAAAATGGAGACGAATAATATCCGATATTAAGGAATATAAGTGAACCGCATATGATCCCAGATACACTGATTGATGCTATGTAACTGTTCATCGGATGTAGAAGTCGGCGATCAAAAGCTAGTGCGACGAGTACGATGAAATTACCGATTAATATTAAAATCATACTGACTGTAGATAATAAGCAATGTACGATCCCATAAGCGACTGGAATTTCAATTCGGTTGAAGATGGGATCGAATGAATTGTTCATTTTTAGTTGTTAAAATGACGATGGAAAATACCGCTACGGTTGGTTTATAATAGAAAAAATTCAGTGAGTAAAAAGAGTAGCGATAAAATATTTTAATTAAACTATCGTCTACCGTGTGATTTTTCACACGAATTATGTCATAACGTACTCAAATCTTGTCAGTTTTATTGGTTTCTATGGGAACTTTGAAGGCTGTTATTAATAATTATTAATGTTTGTTTACGTCAAACTGACAAGATTTGTACGATGTTTGGCAGACAAATTTAATTTATGGCGCTTTAAATTCATCGTGATTGAAGGTAGCACTCGAGTGTTTGACATATTGCAAATGTTATTGTTTTCTATTGCTTAATTTGAGTTTTTAATTTGTTTTTTTTTTATGACAGCATCTTTTCATCCCTCTAAACCCAAATGCCGAACCAATGCAACTCCGTAAAATGAGTGTCCGAGATCGATTGGACAACGAGTTTTGGCTATTGCAGAAATTATCGATAATTTTAGAAAGCGCTAATTTTTTCGAAGTGCCATCTCACGTAGTGGATAAAATCACTTCTCCTCGTGTTTTTGATGGTGTTAAGGTTAATTATTTTCTTTTTTTAATTTCGAAATAAATTTTTTAAAAATTGCTTTTAATTTTTAACTATTTTAGATTTCATCAACGAGAGAGAATTACGCTGTTTTAAGGTTATGGGCGATCGGTCGCGAGTTGACTCATCTACCAATGCCTTGGTACGAATTCTACGCACGTAAAATGATCGCGAGATATTTTCCCAAGGTAGAAGTGCCCGTAAGACTTCCCCAGAAATACTTAAAACGTGTGGTTGCAGCCATCAGATTGAAAACCGACAGTAGACTTCAAATTAGAGCTTATCGAGATATCCCAGCTGCACATTTGTATTCAGTTCTACCCGATGGTCGTTTCGAAATGTCAACAGCAACCAAAACTTCAGTTGTAATCTCGTCTTCATTAATAGCTACAGGTGCTTTGAGTCAATATGTGTCGTATTTAGCTAATGTGGACGTCGTTTGGCCCATAACAACAGCTTTTGTGTCTAGTTTGATTTTAACTGGTCTATTAACGAATTATAAAAATCGATGCAAAATGCATTTGGAAGAGATGCATCGTACGCAGTATTTTAAAACCGTAGCTGGTAGCAAGAGTTTACTCGATGCTCTCGTTTCTCGTGCGAGAACGGAAATTTTCAAGGAAGCTCTTATAACATACTCATTTCTACTAACAACAAGAACACCTTCGAGTTCAATTAAAAAAAGTTATCAACAGGATGAACGGGATTTAGGTAGAGCTATTAAAATGATACATTTTTTGGAATTTTCCAAATTAAAAAATAATTTTTTTTAAATAGGAGGAATAACAAAACCACTTTTAGAGAAAACAGTTGAATCGTGGGCAAGAAAAAAGTTCAACATTCAGTTATATTACGACGCGCACGAATCTCTTAACTTTCTGCAGTCGCTAGGTTTAATTAGTAAAGATAAGGAAAACGATACGTATAATGTACTACCTTTGGAAAATGCGTTGCGCTGTTTGCCAATGAAAAATCAAAATTTAACATCCGAAGAAGGCGATTTGTTAGAGGGTTACGATAAAGACGTGATTTTCGATGATCTTGTCAAAGAGGAGCGTCGACTTAAACGTTACGGCTGGAGATAAAGTATATAATTTGATTATTAAATTGTAAAAAGATTTGAGAAGAAAATAAATCGATAGTGAAATGTATGTATACTTCATTTTTAATATTAATTTTTTGTCAGCAGTTTAAATTTAGCGCATAAAAATTGATTGACCACTGCAACAAACTAAAAGTGAACGGTCAACGCATCATTTAAGATACACATTATAAATTATATAGTGAAAATTAAACTCCAATAACAATACAACATTTGACAGTGTCAGCTTTCTATTATTAAATATATATATATATTGCATTCTTAATAGTATCCATATTACCTATCATTAATTTGATTTAATGCAATAGCATCTTAACGCTAATAGATTCGTTTTTGTCGTTTTATAAAACTACTCTTAAATAAGTCTAATAAATCCAAGAGTATTTAAGTGCAGGCGATCATTATTAATAAATTGCTACAGTCATGATTGATGTGAAACTTAATAGAAAGTTAATTACAGTATCAAAATTAATCGCGATTCAAAAAAAAACAGAAAGTCATTATAAAAATAATATAGACCAGCTTAACGAATAATAAATTTTAAAGGATTCTCGTATAATTATTAATAGTCAATTCTGATTTCATGATAAACGGTTAATGTAAATTAAATTTTAAAAAATGTGATCGACTTGAATCGCTACCGTATCAAAAGCGTATTTTTAGTTTCTTTTAGTATTTTAACGGGAGCCGCTACCGTTTAAGCTTAATTATATGAAAACATTGCACTCGTCACTAACGTTGCCTTCTACCCTGTCTATTCTGCATGTGTGGGTACCGTGTCCATTTGATTAATGTTTCTGGACTTCGGTACAGGAATATTAGTTTTGCAAACAGATCTTCTTCCAGTTTCAGTTCCTGAGATTCCCTGACTAGATAAATATCGAGACATAGTTGAAGTATTCGATCCACGTTCGGCATATCGTCAAACATAATTGTGTACGAAACGCCAGCAAATATTGCCCGAACATATCTGCTGGCGAGGAGAACGAGGGTCGTGTATAGTCCCATTAATCTAAAAAAGTGAGAAAAATAAATACAAAAATAAATTAAAATCAAAATAATAGAACCCACCCGAATCCTGAAAGAAGAGCTAATGTTGCTGGGAACACTTTGTCATTGAATGACACAATTGTAAAATTAGCTCTAGTTTCATGGCAATCTTCTAAAGTGTACGGGATCCGTTTATACGGATTATTTTCGCAATCTTCTTGAACAACCCAAAATACTTTTTGATCGTCTTTGTCTCCCGATATGTACGAATCCTTTTTCAACACCAAGGATAAGTTATTGTACATATTTGTTCCTATAAATTAAAAATAAAATCAATAAAATAAATGCTTTAATGTAATAGTTTTTAATTGATTTACTTGGTAAAAGTGATTTGGCAACAACGGCTTTACCGCTGCTTGGCACGCGTATGTATTTTGGCATTAGATTGTTGATCATGACTGGTGCGGCCCCCGAAGAGCCCATTTGTTTGATCATTGCGGCTAACTCGAGCCGAGCAGTCTCATTGGGCGGAAGTTTTGTAATGAATTCGTCCCCCACCATTGGCTCTGCGTTTTTCCCCACAGCCGCGTGGAAAAACTGCCACGAAAATTTGACCGTCATTTCGTAATTGGAGTATAGATCATTAACGAGTTTTTCTTGACTCGGTGGACTGATGATCCAATAGCTTGTAGAACTGCCACTCAATTGAGCTACGTACACGTCATCGCTGTCGTAATTACTTAGAAATGATTGTGCCGTCGAATCGGAACGATATTGGAAACTCAACGATTCGTATTGCGATGGAGTGAAAACTTTTAAATCTTCTAATTGGGCACTCATTTTGAAAATAGGCTCAAAGCCGCTAAAACTGACTTCTATGGTACAGCCCGTAGGTCGATTGGGTAAGCCGACTGTGTTCTGCAACGCAAATAACACGAGTGGAAACCAAATGATGAGAATGATGACGAACAAAAACGATCCGCCCAGACCGTATTTGATAATTGGATTCCGTTTTTCTCCTCGTGGAACTGGGTATTCGGCCTCAGCTCGTCGAAGGCATTTCTGCATAAAGATGTTGGCGAATATATCTTCCATTTTGAGCCACGAACCAATAGCCATGCTAGTATCGGTCCAAATCCAATCCATAAGAGCGCGCAATTCAAACAAGAAAGGCACTAGCATAAACCTAAAATACAATAAAATAATTAATTAAATCAATTAATTAAAATATATTAAAATTACCCTTTGAAAAGAATGAGGTTCAAGTAATTGTATTTTTTTGTAAGGAAATTTCCTAATATTCTGGTAGGATACCCTGATCGAATTTGAAATGCAGAGAGTAAAAGATACATGCATTTAACAAAATACCACAGTTGTGGTGGTAAATTGCTATTAAATTGCCTCTCGCTGACAGCAGGCAAGATAAAAAACATCCATATGTGTACCAAAAACACAATGAATATTTGAAATAACAATTTCCCTAATATATATTTTCTCAAAAACAAAGCTCGGTCGGCAACAATCAGTCCAAATTGGGCAATCAACATGACCAAAAATGGAACTGGGACTTTGTCTTCTTCGAAGTAGGACGCAACACCATCACCACCTCCAGTCTAAATACAAAAAAATTAGCAAAATCAATTAAAACTTACATTCAATAATGATACTCACGCCAAAAGCCCAATATCCAAAAACAACGATTAAAAATGTAATAAAATCACACAAAAACATAAATGCGTAAACATCTTTTCTAACTCTGTACGGCGGATTTAATAAATTATCTATAAACGAGCGAATTGGTTGAATATACTGCAAAAACCTAAAAATAAACAAGAAAATATTAATAAAAACCTTGCATAAGTTTACAAAAAGAATTATAATTATACCCTATTACTACGCTTCCAGCATTTGTTTGATCGATTGTGGTTTCATCTTTCTGAGAAACTAAATAAAATAAAATATTATTATTTTTGTAAATTCAAAACTGCATTTATTATCTTACCACTAGCAACTTCGCCTTCTTTCTCTGCAATCGTATCAGATTCCGCTTTAGATCCAGCTGAAGCCTCTTTAGAAGCTGTTGAATCTTTAGTCTCCTCTGCCTTTTGGATGTCTTGCGAGTCGATATCAAATCTACTGGTATCCTTCCACAAGCCTAAACTCTAATTAAATAACAAAAATATTTAATATTTTTAAAATTAAAAACTAATAAAATAAAACCTTTAATATAAATCGATGGAAAAATACGACTAAAAGCAGAGCCAAGTCGTAAAGAGCATACTGATCCTTTTTCTCAATTCCCATGATTCTCGGCGCCCAAAAAGGTCTATTGGATGGGACTGTCTCGTTGTTCCAAGGAAAAAATCCAAACTGGAACATGTATTTGATTACGACAATCGCTTCGGTGTATGTTATGATGGTGATCCAAAAGGTTTTGCTCGGTCTTGGTATTGAAAGTGTGCCCCATAAAAATGTCATTAGGGGTAATGGTAGTGATAAAATGCTGGCCGATTTGATTTGATTGATGACGATCATGATGTAACACACAATTTCCGAACGAGAAACGGCAGCGTACCACGAAGCAACTATCAATCGAATTATCGGTGGCTGTTCAGCCTCGAATTCCTTCTCTAAACTCTCGGGAGTGTCGTGAACGACAACGCTGAAAAAAATAAAATTTATTATTATAATTATAAACATCTGATAAAATATTCAAATCTAATTAAACCATCAGCTAATCTAAATGTTAATTAAACTCGTTCTCACCCATCATCAGTTTGATCGTCACTGGGTTTTTCCACACGAATAGCTAAAGTTTCTTCGGGTCTGTGGTTATATATTTTAAAGTTATAAATAAATATAACATGCAATGTTAATCACTCAATTAGTTTACTTTAATATACAAATAAAATTAAAATTATAATTTTTTACGTTTTACTTACATTTTACTAGTAGATTTTGCGTATCCATCGTCATATCCTTCAATTTGCCACTGTAAAACAAATGTTAGTTATTAAAATTATATTACGTTAAAACAACAAAATACCTTTTCCTTTAAAGCTTTCTTTTCTTTACTCAAACATCGAGCCACGTAACGATAATTTCTCGATATGAAATTAAGTTTTGCTGTTGCGCTTATCATTAACCCTTCGAGAAACACCCAAAGAAAGCGAATCAAATTCTGAATTCGCTGGAAAAGTGATTCCTTTGCTATAAAAATGTAACAAAATTTTTAAAAAATAATATTAATAACAAAATATCAAACTACGTTTGGTTTTGCTGTCTTCGTCATATTTACTGTCAGGACCTGTCGATGTACCGAGCACTTCGCTGTCTTCCGGTTGCGCTATTGGCAGTTTACGAGTTTCTCCTGGTGATAATCGAGGTGGTCTTTTCGGGTCGTATGGCGTCAATGAATCACGCGGAGAAGGTGCAAACGAAACCTAAAGAATAAATTTAAACTAAATGATAAAAGATATAAAAGTATACTTACACCCGATGCACCGGATACCGTCCGAGATACTGGGGTCTTGCCAGAACGATCTGTGGGTCCAGAAGTTGTTGGTTCGGATGAACCTGCCACATCTGAATCTGCACCTTTAGCCTGTTTGGCTGCAGTTACTGCTTGTTTGATGTCAGTTTTCATGGCTGATGCAAGCAACTGATTAAAAATATATATTATTTACAAATTACATTTGAAATAGAATTTAAAAAATTTACTTTAGTAACTGGAATTCCTTTAACTGGTACTTCGTCGTCTTCAGCTTCTTGTTCTTTTTGCTTTTTTGATCCATATTCTAATTCTGCTAAACCCTCGTCGTCCGAAAAATCTTCAAAAAGATAGTAATCGCCAGACCTAATTGCTGAAATTAAAAATCACAAATACCCGTGTTAATTGCGTATACAATCGTAGATTGACTAAAAATAATAAATGTTAAAAATTAATATATTACAACTCAAAGGCTAAAGTTTCAGCAATTTTTAAACAATTTAAGCAAAAATAATTTTCCGAAATTATTAAAATTAGTACCAAAAATTGCCAATAAGTCGACTTTGAGTTATACGCCATATACTACTCTTTCATTACACTACTAAGCGATTTGCACTTTTCTATTAGTCGGCCCGGTGCGTGAAAAGTGCCAACTGCTGAATAACTACAAACCGAGAAAACTAGGTGTTGATTAAACAGAAAGTGAATGAAAAATCGCATTTCAACCTACGGTAGCAGTAAAAGTAAAAAAAAAAAATTCATTCACACCCAATTACACTTTGAAACAACCCACAATTACAACAATATGTGAACAAATTCATTCCAAACAAATGTGATATTTCAATGGCAACTACAATACGTGAATATAAATCGATTCATGATTGTGCAGGTGATATTAACATGCACAAATAAAACAATTTACATAATCTAACTCTACTCGAAAAAAAAAATAAAAAAAAAATAACAGTTGAGGGTTCTTTGAAAATTGTACTTTACATGTATGATGTGAAGGGACGGGTGACGAGACAGAAATGGACGGACGTGAGGCACGATGTGAAATGGGATGAGATGATGGTTCAATCAAACTGGATCGAGGTGTATAAGGAAGGCCTTGAAGGGCTGGATAAGGAGGAGGGGAGAAAACTGGAAAAGATTCCTCTTCGGAGGGTGTTCCATGAGCTTGTGATTGACTCAACGCGAGTGCAGTTCCCGTTGAAAACTTTGGTTCCATGTAACCGTCCAACGAAAACGTATTAACGGCTGAACTGGGTGAAGGAATAGCCGTGCCGGCAGTACCCATAGCCGGCTCAGTCTCGGCTCCAGGATGGGGAGATGTGCTCATGGAGTACATGGGAGTGGAAAGGGCAGAGTATTCGGAGCCTTTGAAGGAAAGGGAATGTTGTATGTTTAATTAATGGATTAAAATGAAATAAAATGTCAATAAAAATACAATGTGCTTTGTAAATATAAGCAATTCCTACAATAAGTTGTATTAATACCCTGAGTCGTGATACAACATTTCACACTTTCAATCACATCATAATTAATTAATATTTGTTAGTTTTGAACCATAGAAAACGCACTAGTAGAAGTCGGAAGATATTGAATAATTGAATCCTTTTCTTGCTCTCACCCCTCTCTTCGGGATCCATATCAGAATCCCAACCCAGAAGACACAAGACATCTGTTGGAGGAATGAAGACCTAAATTTTTAGCTTATTACGAATTCTACATCTCAGATGTAAATATCATTAAAGTGATAACAACTGATTTACTCGTACAAACATTCAAAAACATAATTGCTGGATTGAAATTAGACTGTTTAATAATTTGATTTCTTATACCTGTAAAGTGGTTGTCAGGATCGATATATTCAGAACCCCGAATTTTCTGTTGATTCATGCGAATTTTGTCCATTTTTTTCTTGATTTTTTCTACTATTTCCTTTTCAGCTGCTTGTTGTTCAGCGACTTCTTTCATTAGCATTTGATTTATTAATTCTGCTCCCCTAGAAATAAAATATGAAAATTTAGTTTTGTATAGTTATTTTAAATCGAATTGTTTATTACCTGTTTGCAAGAGCTGCTTGAGCTCTCATTTCTGTCACTAGATGGGGAAAGTAATAACTGCAGAAAAATCTTTTTTGCATGAGTAAAAATGCTAAACAAATGCCTTCCCATAATAATCCTGCATCGTCCACTGGGACTTGACAATCTTGTTCGAAAGCTCCAGCATGCACAGCATCTGAAAACAAATTACTATTTTTTATAAAAAGAATGAATAATGGGAAAATGTAATTTACGTTGTGCATTCTTTTCAAATTTGTTCAAACAAGCGATGCTGAGCAACTGAATTAACCAACAGTAGTTCGTGTATAAATATTTCAGCCACACACAACCAATGAGCTGGAAAGAAAATTTAATTTTCAGATTCTAACTATTTCTCACATTTGAATAAATACCTGCAACACCGATTTTATAAAAATGACAACGACTGTATAAGATATCAAAACATTCCACCTAAAATACACAACAATTTAATTTTTAATTTATGTAAATAAGAAAATATTTTTGATACCATTTTAGGATATATTTGATTGGCTTCATAAAAAATTCCTGACCATTCCACAGGAATAGAAAGCAACCAATGACATATCCCATTGCAAAAAGACTGACACGATTTGTACCGGCAAGGAAAAATATAGCCAAAGTAATCCAGTAAAACGACGAAAAAATCACCACTTTAACCAGGTCTAAATACGATCTATAATAAAAAAATAATTGCTTTATTAATGATATGAAATTTTAAAATTAAAAATATCAAACCATACTTAGTATAAGTAACATAATCAGTCATTCTATTATTTGCAAGATAATTCGGTATGTAAATAATTTCCTGGTTATTCCCGCCTTCGTAATTTTCAGCGTCGGGTTTCTTTTCGATGTTAAAAACCCAAAGTTGACAAGAAGCGAACAGCAGCAAAATAAAATCAACTAAAAATATAAATCAAAATATTTGATTAAAAAAAAATCAATTTTAAACGTTTTTTTAAATAATTTCATTACCTGTTAATTTATAAGCGTGCGGTGTTTTATTGTAATCTGGCAAGAAAAGCCAGTCACGTAACTCAGGTGATACGCTATCAGTATCATATATATATTCTACATAAAATTGATCATTACAATCCCATCTCTCACTTAACCTTCTAAAATATTTATTCTTACTGTAACACAAGCCCGGTGGTAAACCCAGACACATGAGGTATTGAATTGGAAGTATACAACACAAAAATGTCACGTATAATGGCCACACTTTTATAAGAGTACGTCTCCTTAATAAAAACAAGGTAGCTAACCACAAAGCGTAAATAACAGCAAAGAAATCTAAACGTATGCCCACGGCAGCACTAATTGTCATCAGACAAATCTATTAAATAATCATATATTATTAATTAAAAAAATATTTTAGACAAATTTTTAGTATTACCTCTACACCAAATTTGTAAAAGCCATAATTAATAAGAAATTTAGCACATTCAACCAAAGTATTATCCGCTTCCACTCTAGTGACCTCTGGAAAAACAACCCCCCATTTTGGTTCAAATTCTCTAGTTGTCTTGCGATGATGACGCATACGAATCTTTACTACAGCTTGAATTGTTAATACAAAAATTAAACCTAAATAACCCTAATTCGAAAAAGAAAATTGAGTATAAATTTAAATTTACTTGAATTAAATTTTCTATTACTTTAATGTATTTTGTTAAATTATCTGTTTTTCTAAAGCCAATCCAATGTGCATTATTTATCGTTTTGTTCACAGGACTATATTCGTCTGAAATGGGCGTTGAAATAGTTGAATTAGGAAAGTAAGTTTCTGTCTCCTAATAAAAAATAAAAATATCAGCAGAAAAATAAATAAAATAAAATATTAAAATTTACATTGCAATCCGATTTCCAATATTCGGTTACGTAATTAATTTGATATATCATTTTGGAAATGAGAAGAACTGCAGCCCACACAGCGCAACAATGGGATATAAAAGCTTGTACTTTACGAATAGGTGTTGCTACAACAACCAAGATTATGAATAGAAAATTGACGGCACTGGGCTGTAAGAAATAAAAATTAACCAAAATAAAAATATTAATACTATCAAACCCAATACTTACGTCATACAATGCCAATAGAAGTACAGAAAACAATACAATTTTGATGACATGGATTTCCAAATAACGCCAGCAAAAATCACTTACGACATTATAAATATAAACAACTTTATCAACAACAGTTTGAATAAGTTTAAGGATGGATTCGCGAACTAGAACTGATTTAATAATTTACAAATTAATTATTATTTGTAATATTTTGTTTTTAAAGGATAATTTACGTTTTGGTTTTACTGGTGATTCCCCATCCTCCGGAATGTGATCTTCTTCCGTTGGTTGAGTTACGGCTACGGTATCTAACTGAGGTTTCGCACTCTCGTCACTTTTCTCCAATGGTTGATCTTCTGTAGGAGTCGGTGTTTCTTGCGTGGTTTCATCTCTTAATAGTAATAATTTATTAATCACATAATCAAATAAATATCTCACAACTGCATACATCTGATTAATGTCGCTTATTCTTAAAAATTCATTATGGAAGTAATGTAATTGAATTATAGTAATAATAACAAAAAATGTTGCACGCAATAAATTAATAAACAAACCACCGGTGTCGTAAACCTCAAGACCAATATCTCGTTGCCTAATAAAAAAAATTAATTAATTTTTAAAAACATCAAATTAAAAAGAAAACAAAAACTTACAAATCTTTAGAAATGTGTAAATACTTTTCCCAATAATTTGGGAAGTTTTCGAATTGGTATGTATAGATTAAAATAAGTAATGTCATGGAATAAATAATAACCGTTAGCCAAAAACCATACATAATGACTCGCCAAATTCTGTACGATAACTGAAAAACGAATTTATCAAAAACTAAAATCCATTAACATAAAATATTGATTTAAAAAAGTACCTGAAACATGAGAATAAAAAAGAGAAATAGAACCATGTAAATTATTCGAAAAATTACAACATGTCGACCCCCTAAAGCATTTAACATGAGCATGAGAGCGACAACCCAAATCCAATATTTTGTCAACAATGAATGAATGAAAATTCCTATTTTTTTCATCAAGGCACTCGAGTAAACCGTACTATGTTGTCTTTGAAGATCTTTAATATAAAAAAAATCAAAATTAACTAAAACAAAATGTATAAAAGTAAACAATTTCTACCTTGACGAGTTGGATCGGCTCCCGGTGACACTGTTACGTATGCCATACTGACAGGCTGCATCATGACTCCTTCGGCAATATCCTTATTCTTATTCCTATACTGCTCTTGCATATACTGGCGCAATGTCATCCAAAACATAATAGTATATAATATCTTAAAGAACAGCATTTTAAATCCAACTTCTTATTAAATGTGAATAATTGTAATTTACTTTAACAGCTAATGGAAAACATGGCAAATGAATGGTTTTATCAAGCCCAATTTGAGCCAAATTGACTGTATCAATTGTTTGTGGCAATTCGTCATTATTTAAATTTAATCCGTAAACATATTGAATAATTATGAGCGCTTCAGCATAAATGACAAGAAATGGTGATGACTTCCAACATGCACTACGCGAATCGGGCATCATCCACAAAACACAAGACCACAAAAGCAAAACAAATGTAAGCCAACTGTTATAGGTAATGCTCCAAGCCTGAAATCAAATCCAAATTTAGAAATTTTAAAAAAAAACTGTGTTTTGTTTTCTAATTTACCATCATAACAATAAGCGTGGCAATATAACTCTGTCTTGTAATAAGTTGAAAAATTGATATGATAGGTGATAACCACTGCTTGAGGCTTTTAAACCCATCTTCAGGCACTAAAAACAAATTTGTCAATGTCATTAATAATAAGCAAACACCATTAAAATTACCATCTGCATCCAGTGGCATTTCACTAGGATTGCTTGACCAAATGGCACTTCCATTTGGATCAATTTCTAATCTGTCTTCTTCACCCGCTGCAACAGCCTGATAGGTTGGCATAACCTGTTGTGCATCAAGGAGCTGAAATTTAATCTACGATTAAAAATTAACACTCACTCCAAGTGAGTATCAAATTTAGCTAAAATTGTCATTATATTTACTCTATAAAAATGACAAAATAACGGATGATTTTTCTATCAATTGCTTAGAAGAAAGTAATATTAGTAGCACTAAAAAGCGACTAATTAGACGCATTAGTAAGTCAATTTAATGGGAAAAAATAAAAAAAAGTATATTTGGGAATAATTAATAAGCATAAGTAAAGCTAAATTAAAAAAATAAAACTAAATTAGTACGTACAGGCGATCGTTCTGATGACCGTTTCTTATTGGCAAACTGCATGCGGAAAAGAACGAAAAAAAATGAATATCTAAAATATTTATACTTAAAATATGCAGCACGCAATAGTACAAAATTCCCATCCAGCATTATCTTTTTAGTAGCAATTAAAAATTAAACTAACAGGTAATATTTAAAAAAAAGTTGAAAAAAAAAATTCAGGCAAAACAGAAAAACTCAAAAACCTCATTCCTAATAAAACTAATCTATTAGCATTAAATCGCAGTAAATTAAAAAATTATTAGCTAAAATGTAAGCGACGAGTTGGGAAAAAGCAACAAATAACGAGGTTTAAACCATTCTCGCAGTTGATTACACTCGAAAAACATACTTTGAAAAAAGAAGATTTTCGTCGCCTTGAAGGTGGTCGGTGGTAACTGAGGTGACGATGAGGATGATGGTGTTGGAATTGGTAGTGAAGAAGGTGGGAACTGGTAGGGGGTAGTGGTAATGAAGTGGCACGTCGGTTTCTCATAGGTTCATCAATGCCCATGGGAAATACAGACTTAAACCCAACATGAACATCTTTTTTTTTCTCCACCTACACATTTGCACTCATTTTAGTTGTTAGTAGCATCATGCAGATTTAGCAACGAAAGTTTAAAAAAAATGATGTAAAAAAGAAAAACACATTGAAATGTTACGTATAAACACACAAAAATACATGCGTTTAGTTCACAGTATAATTTGATGACGGGTATAAAGATGTTTCGAATTTACTTATTAAATAAATAAATATCGCTTTGCGTATTTAAAATTAATTCAAATGAATAAATAAACAACCTAAAATTTTGCCTGTCGTAAAAGTACTTCTAATTCAATGCAAGTGAGAATTGTTTATTTCGATAAGTTAATAATAAAATAAACTTACTTTTTTCGTCAAAAAGTTTCTACTTTGGACTGCCAATATCCAATATAAAACCAATATAACACCAGGATTAGCAAAGGCAGCCCATTCTTGATTATAAAAATGAATGATTCTTGGATCAGCGCAATCAGTTTGCACTAGATTTGTTAAACCAAAAAGTCTAGAATAAGAAATATAAATGAATGTTTAATAGTTTATAAGAAAATTTGTAATTTACCTAGCAAAAAAATTATCGGGAGGAATTAATTCTTGCATGATTTTCAATTGGTATATGTACAACACAACGAGATGTAAAGCTGAATAAATAAGAAGTATAATTCGAAAAATTTTAAATTTCTTTCTCAATGTTTTGTAACAAGCAATCCACGTAGCAAACATAAGAAAACAAATAAAATAAAATGAATTGATGATGCTTGGTCTCGCTATGCCCGCAGCGGCCATTAGAAGCAAATCCAGAAAAATTCCAATCGCGGCTGTGACTGATGTATCGTCTCTGCGCACTTTGAATTGTTCTGGAGGTTCCGTACCCGACGGTCGATCTGAACCTTCATCGGCCATTCGCATTTCAAGATCGGATGTTGTATCTTTCTTCCGAGTGGCTATTACTAACACCATAATGCCAATTAACACTATAACTTCAGGTACGATGTGCCGTGCGACATTCAAAACATCGAGATCGTCATATCTGTTTTGGAATATTTTAGGTTTTAATAATTCTTATTTATTTTTTAAAAAAACAATACAAATTTACCTCACGAATCCTACATATCTAAATATAACTTCTAAACCTTCACCTATTAAAAAAATTTTTTTTTTAATTATTAGTTAATTATTATAATATATTGATTGGATAATTGCACTTTTTTTTATCAAATTAAGTATTCGGTTTGGGGTATTGGAAAACTCAATCTTTCACATATGCTATGTGGAAAATTATTGACCGTTGATGATTCAACCATGAACTCATATTACCTTTTCAAAGGCCAAATTCGATTCGTATTATAATTTGCTAAAAGCTATTTATCCACGAGTGAAATCATAGTTCTTTCCAATAGATTCATATTGACTTACAATTTTTTAGAAAGCCTCCATATGGTGCGTCAGCAAGTAAATAAATTTGAAAAGACAAATGACTTATGGTAGTCAAAAGCGCTAAACATAAAATAGCTATTACAAAACGCCCTGTGTGTCCTACAATTATAAAATTTTTAATTTTTAAAATCAAACTAATACGAAAAAAATGTCCAATTTACCTCGCATACTTTTACTCGTTGGCGATGGCATGAGAGGTAAGACAAGGAATAGTAACAAGTATATAAATGATAATGCATTGTAGCGAAAAACAGCAGCTGAAAATAAAAACAAAAAAAACAAAACTCATCAAAAATACTCTTAACATCTTCGCACAAAATATTAATCATTAGTTTCCACCCAGAAAACACTTCTAAAAAATGAAAATGGTAAAGAATCTTCATGAAAGAATTATACGATGGACAGATGTAAATAAATAAGAGAATCATAAAAGCATGTTGAGCTAGCCAAAAATTAATAAACTTTTGTTTTTTAATTTGCACATCATCACGATCCAATTCGTCTTTCATGTCACCAAGGATGAGTTAAAAGCCCTTGGGTTTTCTACTGGTTGGTGAGTGATGGGCGTACATGGCCAACGTGGTGCATTTCATCAACGAAGCCTTGAAAAAATGAGCTAATTGGATAATTACATTTCCCCAACCTTTCGCATTCTAATTCTGCTTGCCAGATTAAAAATAATGCGCAAAATGATTTGTAATTTAATCAAATGATACTCAATCAGAAGTCTTAAAGTTGATTTTACTTACACGCTATAAGGAAGATTGGAAGCACCAGCTTGAAAAGAAGAAAACACAGGAATTGATTCATGATGACTTTTCTGTACTTTTCACCAGATTTTTCCGAGGTTATCAAACCTAAAATAACAAAAATTACATAATAAGTGCTTTTTTCTTTCATTTTGAGACGACTGCTCGGCGATGCCAGCTTTGAGATAATAAAATCACAGCCCTTATCCACCTGGGCCTCCCTAAATCAAACACTATTTCGAAGCAAATGTTAAAGCCCCCTCTTTCATTGAAAAGAAAATTGGCATTTCCACACTAATGCGAAAGAATCGACTGAAAGTAATATTTTACAACGAATCATGATTGGATTAAAGCCAATATTTAGGTTAACGTACTAATAAAGCAATTAATATAATAAATATGTGGGACAAAAACGTTAGTTTTGTCATTTGAAAATTTGCATAACACCAGGAAAATAATGATAAATTTAATAAATAAAAATCTATTTTGAAAAGCTATTTAATATATGAAATTGGGTTGTTTAATTCTCAAATATAATTCATTTAAATGTTACGTCATAAATCTTGTGATGAGACCAGCTGACCAATTATTATCAAATTCAATTAACAGTTAAAAAAACAACTGTAATACAAAGCGTAATTCAAAACTTATGATGACTTACCAAGACTTAAATTTATTTTAAAAATAAATAAATAAAACATGCAAAAATATATTTAAAGTGAAAATAAATAATTTTTACCAAGTTCAATCAGCATAATTAGTCATATAAATTATGAAAATGTTTGTTAATTTTTATATTTGCATTTTACTTACTGTGTTTTACAACCAACTTCCCCAGCCATTCCTGAGCAGTTACTTTCCATTTAGACGTCATGTTTACGCTCTCAATCCCTACACTCTCACACAGTGCAAAACCTCAGCTCCGTCCCTTGTGCGCTCTGCTGGCATCGACTAACTGCATTAGGATTAAATTCTCCAGCTCATAACTCCCACTGGATTCGAAATAAATATGAGACTCGGGGGATATTTGAATTGTCCAATGGTAATGAGCCCTGAGTACCCGCATAAATGTCTCCACCTCTTTTCCCTTTATACACAACACAATACAAAAGCGAAAAATTTGCTTTTCATCACAAGAACAATTGGTAGAAGAACATTTTGCCAAGTTCTCCAATGTCTAGCAAAAAAAGGTAATTTATTTTAAAATAATTTTAATAATATTTTTATAACTTAAATTCCTTTAATTATTTTTATAAAGTGTAGTTAAGTGTAGGTATTTTTTTAATACCATAAAAAAGTAGAATAAAAAATTGCTCCACCCTAAAAATAAGCAAAAACTAAGCTTTTCTAGGAATAACTGAACTATTTTTGATGGATAAAATCTAACAAAATTGCAGTTACTTAGCAACATATTATAATAAATAAATTTTTCCATTTTTAAATGTCATTTAAATTTATTACAATTTATATCATTTTTTAAAACAGTCATAAATTGTAGTTATAAATTTTAGCTAATAATACACACAAACTTTTTCTGTTAACTAATCCGATCAATCTCGAATTTCACTTATTCTGAATTCACTCAATATTTCCACATATCATTAAAAAATTATTTTTACTTCTTATTTACCTTGACCCATGCAACATTAATATGCTATAGGAAGGAGGAAGAAATAGCGATGAAAATTAAATGTTAAAATGAATAATCCAACATTTAACAAACAATAATAATTCTATATTTCAAAAAATAATATCGTATTATCCAAAGAACTCTGTTTAAATATCTATTTTTCTAAATAAAATAATAAAAAAGAGTAAGTTGTGGCCATAGAAAATAGAAAACTATGGTTAGACGATTCGACATCCGCAGTGTTTGGCAATAAGCCAATCTCAGCTGATAGTGTTAAACCTTTTCTCTTTAAAATGTTTCGTTGCAAAATATCTAGATAAATATATTTTTTATAAAATATATTCAAGGTATAATTAAAAATGCTAAATTAAATTGATTTAAAAAAAAAATAATGTTATATATAAAATAGTATACTTCATTCGTTTTAAGGCGTGAATTAAAATATGGTTAAGTGGAATGTTGTTTTACAGGATTTAGCACTTAAAAATATACTTTTAAAAATTATATACGTATTTGAAAAAAAAATCATGGAAAAAAAAAATTATAACCTATAAAGTGGGGGAACAAATGATCGCGCTGTTAGTCACACATCAATAAATGAAAATTTGATGAGATTATAAATTTGAAAAAAAATTGAATTAATAAGTTGCTAACAAGATGAGTATTAAATAAAATATTTACAGTTAATCTGCACTTAATTTAAAGTAAAGAATATTAAATCAGACCTTAATCTCAACTCCAAACAATAATTTTAAGCAGCCATAATAATTCTGTTATCCACCTGTGACATTACAGTCAATGTTAAACTCCTACACAAAACTAATTCAATAGTTCCGTTTTAAGCCTGATTAATTTTTAAAAAATATTTTTTAGATTTATCAATTTTTATCGAATAAATTCGGCTACAAATTCCAGTAAATTTTTATCTATTTACAATGTTCATCGAAGATAATATGTCACTGATCGATTAATGAGTCTAGATTTTTCCCTCGACATTTATGCCGGTTTTCTTTGTTCATAAAACATATGTCCGTATTAAAATATAAATTTAAATATAAGAAATCTGTAATAAGTAGACTCTTACTCAAATCACGATGTCAGCGCTGCCAATATTTACACGAGATGAATAACTCTTTTGTTCGATGCAGACAGCTCGATTACGGTGTTCATATCGTGATATTGACACTAGTAAACGTTATAGCTGAGCTGCCGCTAGATTGTGGAAAGAATTAGTTATTAATAATCGCTTCCTTAGCAAAAAATCGCGTAAAGAAAATTACTGTGCTGGGTGTGCCTTCCAACCATCATGATCGTTGTCGAATCGAAATGGATTATGGGAAATCAACAAATGAACACACGTGTTTTTTTATGTAGGCTTAAGCTTGCTTTTAAAATTGTGCAGGCTCTCAATCCGGAAATTTAAAAAAGATCCAGCTAGGGTAAATATAACTTTTTTCCATTAGTTAAATATACACTTTCCTAGGATTAATTCATTGAACTCAAAAACACCCAAAAAAGTTGGTTGATTTTATATTTTATTTTTTTGTTTAAAATACAAACACAATCTTTATAAGAAAAGTAAATGATTAAGTTAATGAATACCACTCTACGAGTTAATAAATTTATTTACATAATTCATTGATAGTAAAGCATAGATTTGTTTTTTTTCTTTAAAAAAAAATCTTGACTAGTCTAATTTACAAAAGTTAAGACGGTTTTAATATTTTGTCTTTATATCACACAGAACAGACATAAAATAAGGCTAATAAAATTGAAGCCAGGACTAGGATCGGACAGTTCGAAAGAGGATTGGCATTAGAAGTCTCAATAATGCAATTTGGGCATTCGAATGAGCCACATACATCACAAATGGTTAAAGATTGCAAGGTATGTGTTTCGTAGATGGATTCTTTAAACCTCTCTGCAAAATTATACTCATATTAAAATTGTATGAAATTATAACACTATAATTTGTTACCTGGTGCATAAAAATCATAAACTTTGACTCCCATCACTGATGTTAAATTGGCAGCTGGATATAATCTTTCAGCTATAACAATTACACATGTATTGGTAGAATCAAGCTGAAGTGAAATTAAAAAATTAAATTAATATGAAATTTATTTTTGATAATTATATAAATTTACATGTTGGAAATAAAAAATAACTTTTCTTTCTTGAAAACTCGCTTCTTTCAACTTCTTAACTTTCCCCGACAAAATATAAGAATCTAAATATTCTTTCTGTACTGCGTAACCTGTTGGAATTTCCAACTCCAAAACAGCCATTCCTGAAATTTCGCTTTCATTCGTTGCCAGCCAACTATTAAGTAGAGATCAATAGAAGTTAATTAATACTCATTTCAGAGTCATTAAACAGATTTGACTTTTAAAATTCAAATTTAAAGGTCAACTGATTTAATAAAAACTAATCTAGACTTTTAATTATACCTTTGACACGACTGTAGTTTCAGTACAGACGAATTGTAGCCTTCGTAAGTAGCTTCGACCGCAACAGAAAATGCAGGTACTGGCGGTTGTGTTAGAAATTCTTCTTTATCTACATTATATTGAATTGATAATTGGGCAACGGCCAAACCATTGCCTTTAACCACTAATCGCACTGTTCCCCATGCATTTGGTATCTAAGAAACATCAATTTATAATTATTTTTTTAATTTTATAATTTGAATATTAGTCCAACCTGGACTGTTTGCAACTTCAATAAATTATCTTCATTTACATTAAATATTTTTTCGAAACCACTAGACGAAGAAGAATCCACAGATAATAAGATATCTGGAGCTTCTTTAGCTTGTAAATTGAACGAATATTCCATTAAAGCTTGATATGCAACCAAAGTATTCTAGTAAACAATATAATATGTAACCAAAATAATATCAGTAACAATAATGAATAATGTACCTGAGTAGATCCCCAACCACCAGTAGTTAACCGTTGGAAATTGAGCCATTGCACCATAGGTTCTTGCATCAAAGCCTGATGAGCAACAAACACCATTAAAGTGTAAGCGGTTGTTTCAATATTTCTGCTATCGTAATGTGCAGGTAATCGAGGCTGGAGATACGGCTTGTTGCTGGCAATGTTATATTTGGGCGGTGGTATCTCTTCTATTCCCCAATACATCATACCCTCTATTTAAAAAATAACGATGAGAATAATTAAAATATTCACAATTAAGTGCATTGAGAATGATAGGAAGACATTTGACTGCGAGAGACTCAGACCCGAACACACAACAGTGAGCAAGACCTTTCATGCGCTCGAACGAACTTGCCGTTTGATTTAACTTTTCTCTCATTGCGAGTTTTCAGAGGTTTTTATATGCATTTCATCATGAAATACAAACTTACAAAATTATTTACTCAAAACTATTACATTAAGAACTATTTGAGAATTATTCTAATATTGCAGTTTAGAGAAATAGTAATCAAATGTCTAAGCCCGATTTTCGTATAGTATAAACGGAAACATCTACACCAAATGGAGAGGTGCTACCAATAGGTTTAAACGGTGCAAAAGTTGAATTCTGTAATTATTATTTTTTACTAACCTCCTGTAGATGCGATAAATACACCATCATACGAAGATCAATACAATAAAAAGAAATATTAGTGCACCATTAATTTAATTAAGCATTTGATATAAAATTTAAAAGCTTATTAATATTATATTAAATTTGTTAATAACATTTGAGAAAAGCCTTTTGATGTCTAATTAATTTGATAAAATCATTTTTTTAAATTTTATTTTTAAAAAGTCTTTTCTACGAATGTCTAATTTATTGTTAAATAATGAATAAATGTTGACTCACCAATTTCTCTCCCTTTTTCAACGAGTATATTTAACGCTTCGTCCGCTATTTGACTGTTTACCACTGTTAAGGCATACGCTATTAACGCTAAATCGTAAGGATCTTTGTTATTTTGAACCGTTCGTAACATTCTTTCCAAATAGTTAATGGCTAAATTCTTCGCTTTATTTGCGTTAATACCGAGTTCCTAGAAAATAGACTTATTTGATCTCCTTTTTCAATATGTTAAAATTAACTTACTCCTGGCATATCTCTAATACTATGTAATGCTAACACCACATGAGCCGTTAGGGATACATTTCTATATCTAGGGGGATCGACATCTTCATCAAAATGAAAACAACACTAATTGAAAATGAAAAATAATTAATTTTTGTTTTGAAAAGTCTATTTCTAATAAATACAGTTTGATTATATCTATCACCGTAGACCGAAGACTCAAAAAAAGCACCGTAAGGCATTTGAAATTTAAGTATCCACGATACTGAGTCAGATATCACTTTTTCGTCTATGTGTAAATAGTTTTCCCAGTCTTTGTTATTCGCTTCTTGAAAAATTCGTACGCAAAAGGTTGTTAACCTGCGATAAATAAATTTCTCAAATTAATGTTTAATTGGTTAGGCGCCTATTGTTTTAAATATACATACCATAAGCTGGCATTACTTTTCCTACGAAATAATTTAAATGCGCCGTCCTCGGTTCGATAACTCAGTTGTTGCGCGTAAACTAAATTCATGTAGTGAAACATTTGTTTCTCGGCAGCTAAATTTCTTTGGTTACTATGCCGAAGATATTTCATCATGTATAAATTTATTGCAAAATCGAATAGATTTTGCTCGCCGCAATCGTCTGACTGTCTTAAAAGAACACTACTGTTTACGGGTAAAGGCAAAAACAATGGCCCAACTACATCGCCTATAGAAATAATTTTTTAAAAATCAAAAATTAACAAAAATTTGCTAAGTTAAATGATTTCAACTTACCAAATACTGAAAAATGAGCAACATTGGAACTGTAAACGTAATATCTTTCTTTACGGTATGGAACTATTGGAGTATCAGTTAAATTTACGTCAAAATAGCTGATGAGATAGGCACGATTATTAAGATCTAATAATGTTGATGTATGGCGGTATTGGGGGATTCCATCTGCCTAAATAAGTCACAAATGTCAATATGCAGTACTTGAAGATTAATTATCTTACTTCGACTTTTATTTGTTTAGTAACTGTGAATTTATTATTATCAGTCTGGGACATCACAGTGACATTAATGTCACCGATTTTCAACATTCTAATAGGAATATGCGTTACTACTGAATCTCTAGCTTTTATCTGAAATGTAAAGTTAAAATTATATGTGCAAAGGACAATATTTTCAATAATACTTCTATAATATGTTGATGCTCTCCATTTTCTGGATAACCTCGCTTTGCAAATGCACCAATTGTGTTGTTGATAATTGATACAAATTTATAATGTATTGAACTTGCCAATATTACAGCAACCTGTAGAATGTTAATTACATTTAAAAATAATTTTGTGGATGTTTTATAGACTTTGAACTGTTTTAAACTTCTCCCGTTTTAAACTTACTTGAATAACTTCATCTCTATTGTTAAATACGATCACTCTAAGTGATAATTGTTCTCCAAATTTACATTTACTTGGCATTTCCAGATTTAAGTAGAAAGGCGATTGAGTATCATACTGTAGTGACAAATTTTATGTTAATTTATTATATGCTCTTTATTTTTGTTTGCAGTTGCAATACTTGTATTGGATTATCGAGTAATCGCAATCCCCTGTTTTTGCTCATTGAGAAGGCACTGATCATCCACTGTTCAGATTTATTGGGAATAGTCACATTAAAGGACGTGGTTCCTTTGGAACTAATAACAACTTTCACGATTAAATGCATATTTAATTTGGAAAGATTTTAACTCACCCAATAATCACATCTCGCCACAACCACGAATCACCAAATGTTTTGTCTGTGAGGCTTTGCCTATGCAACCGCCATTTTTGAAGACTATAGTCTTTTATAACAGCGCCTAAGTTTTGAATAATCCAAGTGTTAGGATTTAACCAATGAATAGAGTTCGTAAACAATTAAATTACAGTTTCTTTCATCTGACCAATCCTCGCAATCGTAATGGCCATCGCATTCTTGATGTACATTGTAACAGCCTTTCGTAAGACATGATTTCACATCTTTCTCATTATCGCAATCATCTGAAAAGATTTTTCTTTAGTAGCAAATACATTAAGGATTTATAATAACAAATGATTTAAATTACCTTTAAAAGCTGTCATGTTAGCATCGGTGAAGACTAACAATGATAAGAACTGCAACAATGTATATTATGTAATGTACATTATTTCTACACAATTAAAATCAAAAATACCTCAAAGGTTCTATTGGCGTCAGGTGCATAATTGTATGACGGAAACTGAATAGGACGGTTTGGGAATCCTTCACGAGATAACCAAGTATGTTGATGCAACAATGTTTGGTTTTTATTGTCGTTGAAACTTTTCATTTGTTCCGTTACCTTTGAAAATGTGACATTAATTTTGATAAAAAGATTAAATTATTTTTACTTACAAGATGGCGATTAATTTCATTGCCCGCTTGCATAAGATATAAATCTTTAGGTAAAGCAGACAAACTTATTGTCGAACCTGCCTTTCCTTTGACCGAAATTTCTATATTGTTCGTATCCTTGATTTTTCGCGATGTTAAATTAATCTGTAAAATTAAAATATTAGAAAAAGAAAAACATTTAACGATATTTATTTACCTCGTTATCAATGAAGCTATTGACTGGAAAAGTAATACTATCAGCTAATACTTCTCCATCCGTACTAATGTAGTAAATAACAATAGTTGAAGTCGGAGCCATGTTTGGTTGAACGACTACTGCAAAAGTTCTAATACTCGAAGTAATGGATTCTGTTCCCCGTGATAAAATTACGCCTTTACTCAAAATCTGAAATTGATAAATTTTTGGTATTAATAACACACAAAGAATTTGAAAATGTAACTAACCAAATAATAAAATTCCAGCAGATAAAATGTGGCTCTTACATGGAAAATAATATATTCCCCAATCTAATAATAATAAAACTTAGTTTTACAAATAATCGAAATTATATATTAATTCAAAGATTTAAACCTGAGGTGTTTTAGTACTCGTGGCTACACTTAAATGTTGATTATTGTGTGAAAAATGATTTAATAACAGCATTGAAGTATGTACAGGTTTATCGTAATTATCCTTGTATTTAACCTGAAAAAAATAATTTTATTAATTAAATTTAAAATTAAAATTTAATTAATTTTTTTTTACTTCTAAATTAAGATATATAATATCTTTTAACTTAGATTGATTGACCAGCGATTCTGTTCGCAAATCGATTTCAATTGGCCAGACACCGATGTATTTATTAAGCATTTTAATCAATCTCGTATCCAATTTTTGCTTAGAACCATCAGCATAAGCAATGGTTATGTGTAATTCAAACTTATGCCGTTTCAACCGATAGGTTGGTAACGGTGAATCGTCGTTATACGACGCAACAACCTACAACGAATAAAAATAAACAAAAGTTTATTTTAATTTAGGAGTGTTATCGAAAAATTTATAGCAGCTCACATATGTTTTAAATGGTGCAGCTGCTTTAAATACTTGAGGTTTAGAGCCGAGGAAATTCAACTTAACATCACCATTCGTCACTACGGTACAAGCGAACCCTTCGACTTTTTTACGTGATACTTTATCACCGACCGTAGCTGCCACAGTTACTTGCATTCCATCTAACTTAGATGCGAGTGATGCCAATGACGACATACTAATTTTAAAGCAATGCGAACCATAAAACTACAAAACAAAATTTTAAAAAATTGTAAAATAATCCGTAATAAAATTTATAGTTATTTACTTCAGGCACAAACCGCTCGATAAAAGGATCTGATTTAATATTGCTGTATCCGATTCGTGGAGGATGCACAGCAATGTGCAATGATACATTTCCTGTAATAGCCGCTCCACTGGAGTAACTGATGGGAACGAAAATTTATAATGATTTATATATAATATTTTTTTAAAAATAAAAATAAAATTATATTTTACTTCGCTTCAATACAGCCGTGGATATAATTCTCAGCATTTATTGAAAAAAATGACGCCATTTTTACAGATACTATGAATAGAGGATTATCTGAAAAAATGAAAATAAATAATTAATTACACACAATTTTAGATTTTAAAATTATTTTACAATATTCTTTCACGAGAAATTGCTTCTCCTCTACTTGACCGTAAGCCACAACTCGTATTGTCCATAATCCTTGGTTGATGTGTTTAGGTAATTCATAGGATAATGAAATTGGCCCCTGATTATTTTGTCTCGACAGCCACCTTTTCACCACGGAATGCTTTGCATCCAACATAAATACATCGATCGAATTATTAAAAATTCGTAAAGTCGTATTGATTGGCAAGGCACGAAAATAAACTGGAAAGAAAGATAAATTTTATTAATTTGCATTGAATATGTAAATTTCGATTTTACTTGTTTGACCCTGTTTATACACCGGTCGATCAGTTTGAATAAGTATCGTGATAGACCGCTGTGAAAAATGAAGAATCGTCTCGTTATAAAAGGCTAAACCACCCAACACTCCTTTGATATTCCCTTCGACACGCAATTTGTATTGGTCACGAATTAGGTTAATTGGAATCTGCAGTAGCAATATTATTATTATTATCATAATTTACTATCCAAATATATTTTTTTTATTACTTTAATTTTTAATAGTTCAGGTACATGAGCTTGACAAACTTTGGAAGTTTGTAGCACTTCAGTTCCATCTCTATGAATAGATACTTTAACTGTTATTGGTAAGGGAGCATCCAACAAATGCACTGCCACTCGATAAACGTGTCCAGGCCTTAACACTTCAGAAGCAACGATAAAATGAGTTCTGTAAAAGATATTAAAACCATTTGTAACATCGTATTAACAAAACTACCCATTAAGTTTATCGTCTTCTTTTTCTTATTACCCTTAAGAATTCAAATTTTTTATTTTTTTGGGCTGTAGTCCAAAACTATTTGAAAACAACACGTGCGTCTTTTATCAAAGCAAAAATATTTTTTCACGTAATAACTTCTAAGATAAAGCATTTAAAAAAAAATACTCAAAAGAAAAAATTATTGTGGTATGTGGTGTATGACACATGACAGATGTAAGGCAGCTGGGCGTATGCACTGTTAAGCCACCTGGAAGCTGGATTATATAGAGACAGTTGAGGTTATATATGCCAGGAACAGAAAGGAAGACACATCGTGTTTCACACACCCTCCATTATTTTTAAAGATTTGCCGCAAAAAAAAGTAAAAAGAAAAACATTCGAGTAAATAATATTTACTTAAAATTACTTACGGGTTTTGTTTGACAAGTTTTCCTTTCGTAGATGACGGTATATTAAGCCAGAGCACTTGGTCGGCCGATGTGAGGTTTATTGAGGTTGTATTAACATTTTTAACTCGTTCGGTTGATGTTGGTAACTGGGTTCTGACCAGGGATATAAACATCCAATGAATTGCAACCCAACTTGTCAATCTCATTTTCTCTTGGGCCCTAACATTCAAATGCTAGAAAAATACATTTAAACAGATATTTCAATATATAGTAATAAAGTATAATTCACCTAAAATTCGCAGCCGACAATGAGTGTAATAAAAGAATAAAAAATATAAATAATGCCATACAACCCAACAAGGAAATGAGTGAATTGAATAGTTCAGTGGTTCAGCTCTCCCTAGACAGTGAACAGTAAAAATAAAAAAAGAATTCTATAGTCATGGTCGAGCTGGTTGACTATATTGTCCTAGTGAGAGTGAGTGTGACCAATGAATTCTGAAAAGAACATCAATTGGCAAACCAGGAGATATGCCAAAACCTATTTCATATCCTACTGCACAAATTGTCAAGCGCAACAACAAATAATAATAATTATAATAATCATGAAATGAAACTATAAACTCATAATCTATTATTATTTCCTAGAAAACTTCCCATTGTATATTTTTATAGTAATACAATTAATTATATTGAGTGAATAGCTTCATTAGTCACACTTTTTTTTTACATTTTTAAAACAGTGCAAAAAGTGTTATGGGGTTGTTTATGGTGGTGTTATGTAAGGTGTAGCAGCTGGATTTGTAAATTTTTACACTTTTCATCACTATGTTCACATCTGCCTTGTTATAAAATAAGCCAAATGCGTTTATTAAATCACTGCATCTTATGAGATTGTTTCTGTTTTTTGTCTCCACCCTTGAATATTCTGTTGAAACTGATCTTTTCTGGTTTTAGAAAAAGATTACTTCAAACATGGTGATTTAATGGCTGCCTAACTTATAAATAACTTGTAAAATGCACAAAAATGGTATTGATGCATTTTTTTTTCAAATTTGAAAAAAATTTGAAAAAATTAAGAATACAATAAATTGAAAATGCCATTTTAAAAAATATCAATTAAAAGTTTTTTTAAGATTTGTGATACTTTGCCCTTCACTTTTTAATAATTTTTTTTTAATTCATGAAATTGTTTCATATTACAAAAAGAAAAGCTATACTCATAACCAGATGTTTCATTAGCTTAAAAAGAATATTAAGTTGACAAAATCAATCTTTCTAAAATCAAGTATAACTTGTTTGAACAGTTTGTTGACATTATTATTATATTTTTTTTATTACATGGCTTTTCAATCACAATTATTTACTCAATAAAAATATGGTTTGCTGAATTCAATACCATTTTCCACCATCTGGTTAGGAGGGATTGGGTACTTATGCAAGATGATATCACCATATAGGAAAAAAGCATACATAATTAGTCCATATTATGCCCTTCAAATTTATCATAGCACTCATACGCATAAGAATATTCAGTTAACGATTAAATACTCTCCCCCACAGCTCAAGCAGGAAACTGCAATCATTTTTCAACTATTAAGCACAAAAACAAAATTCAATGAACCCATACCGAGTTCTTTATTTAGCTCACAAATAAAAAAACACGAATTATTGATTCCATTCACTCTCCAGTTGCAAACCTTTATTCTTTTACAATATTACAATTTGTAAATATTCTATTCTCAATGTCATATAAATTTTTTTTTTTCCCTAACAGCCTTATTTTTACGACCACTATTTTTAATCTTTATTATTAACAGAGAGGGGGAACTAAATGAATACACATTGTTCTCTCCAGATTTTTTTTAATGATTTAATTAAACATCAAAACCCTCATTCAACTGTCGATTCAATTCGAGACATTTATATTAAAAGAATAAAAAATTAGAGCAATCACAGCAGGGGGTATTGTACTTATTTACCCCCTACCCTGATCTTTGAAAAGGAAAGGGGGAGGAGGGTCAAAGCTTTCTCAAAATCCCACCTCTTTGAATGGATCACTGCGAAAGCTCGAATGAGTCCCGCCAACTGTCGCGTGCTTTCAAGGAAAACTTGACTAAAATCAAGCGCAACTAACAGCTGCCTGTATTTGGTGGACCACCAAAAACTTTATCCCCCTTCATTTTCCCCTACTTCTTATCCAAGGAGTGTACATGGCACGCGTCTGGAAGTTTTCCTCATCGCACGAGGGTCTTTGAATTGCGCAAAGCCCCAGATGTGCCGCCGTTTCAAGTAAACGACACTTATCCCATACCGTAGCTCACTTGGCTTAAATGATCTTAAACTGCTTCCTCGTATTTGGATTTTACATTTTAATAGTTTAATACCTAATTTTGTTAAGTAAATAAGGGTGTGTGATCTTGTGCCATTTTAATTTTGACCTTTACCAACCCCTTTTTCTACTAAACATTGATCCAGACTATTGAAGTTTAGGGTTGGGTTCTTTCGACTGGTTCATTGAATACATAGGCCGGAAAGAGTAATCAGGTTTGGTTTAAAAAGATGGTAGTTTTTAAATGTCTTATGATGGTTGCTGTTGGGGAAAGTTTTTTAAAGTCGAGGATATAATTGAGTTTTATTAATTTTTTAATGTTTTTTATCGCAATTTAATTTATTTTTTTAATTATCTATAGGAAATCGATTTTTCTCATGCGGGGAATATTACAAAGTATATTTCAAGGTTAACTTTCTTCCTTATCGAGATTAATACTGAAAGCAGCTTACGAAAATGGCTGTGTGTACACGTGAAGCAATACCTTCAATCATATTGTTATGACCATGACTAAACCGAAGATTGAAAATCCAATGTTATTAAATGCAGGGCACGTTTCTACCTTTTACTTCAATCAGACTTAAAAAAAAATCATTTTTACAAATTGAAAACAGAAATTTAATCAAAATCTACACAAACACCTCATTGTTAATGAATTATTCATTTTACCACTCTTAACATTTTTTAAAACACAATAAAAATCTCATAAGACCGCACAGAATCCACTCAAGGTTATAGAGAAAAAAATTATTTAAATAATAATTACCTTTACAAATGCGTGGGAGGATACGAAAAGGTGTATCAACAGAACGATTTTAAGATCACGTTCGCCACACTTCCATAAGCCAGTAAAAATAAAGTCTGAAACGAGAAAACGACAGAAAATATTAAAATGGTTTTTCTATGCGTGAAAGATTGAGTAAACACAGATGATTCTTTGACAGCATAACAAACACATAAACAAACGAGAAATAACCCCATTGGAAAAACACTCGATTATATACAATATACAAAACAACAAACCTACTTCACAGCATCCCAATCAATTATGAGACTAAATCTGCAAAACAACCCTCACTTGCTATCTACCGATGATGAGTAAGCGCGGGAGGTGAAATAAAGAGTGAGTGGGGGTTAAAGTGGGGGGGTGGGATCTCGTTTAAATAGCCTTCTCGTTCTGATTCAATCCCCCGGCATCAGTGTTTGGGAATTCCCAATAGCATTACGCATCTCGAAAACAATGATTTACCTATTGCGATATTTGAAGTGTTGTGTTTATCAGTGAGAAATCCTTCGAATCCACCAGTCCATAGCGAATGGAGAACGTGCGTAGTTTGGCATGGGCTGCACCACACTGCACTCTTCAGCTTCAAAGATCCAACCTCCAACGTAGGGTGAGTCCCGTGAAAGTTCCATTTGAGTCGTACGGGGAGGTTTCGAGTGCGCAGATACTATGGGGTATAGGCACAAAGGAATAATGTTACTAGAAGATCTGATTATTTTTTTAATTTTTAATATTTTTTTTATTAAAAGTCAATGTTCGGTGTGTATTGATTTAGTGGAGCGGATGTTATTTATCATATTTATTAGTGGGTTTTTCATTTTAAAATATGATGAAAGTTACAGTGACAAGAGTGTTGTGTGTTATGGGAAACGATGGATGCTGTTTCCTCGGTGACAAGATGAATTCATTATGACACGTGACTAATTCAGAGGGAGATGGAAATGTTTGGACTGATTTAATTTAAATAAAATTTTTGCTTTATTTTTCATCGGTTGAGTGATACAGAAATGGAAGAAAATTTATTTTCAAGTTTTGAGTTTTTTCGTTTGTTTTTTTGATGCTGAGAAAATTAAAATTAAAAAGAAAAATTGTAACTATTTTTATCAGCTTTTTAACATTGAATATCGAGTACTCATTCATTGTTCAAGGTTATTTCCGTAAGAAAATGCAAAAATAAATTCTAAAAGTATTTTTATTAATAACAAGCAAATATTATTTACCACACCGATAATTTAATAATACAGACAGGTGAGATGATATATTGTACATATAACTTCAATATGTATTTATATTTCATCCAAAATTCAGTTAAAGAATCACACCCAACCTTCGACTTCGTTAACCTCACTTTGAAAAATTGAATCCTGAAAAATTGACGATCTCCATAAATATTGAATTGATAAACCAAACAAAACCCCCAAACTTCAGAATTCTAAAATAATCAAAACAATAACTTTGAACGAATCCATTCACTCCCAATATAAGTGGATGCGCTAATTATAATTCAACGCCTAATTAAATTAACTTTCAGAAGCAGTACACAGCAGCAGAAAGTAGAAATCTTGTGGGAGTTTTAAAACCATCAAACACATGCTAAACACATGTTCAATGAAAAAAGGAAAGCAAAACTCGGGCATAAATTTTTAAGCTGCTTGTCCTTACATGTTGATACGCATTTGAATTCAAATAAACAAAACAGTGATCATCCATTAGGTGAGGATTAAAACTGTGGGGTAATTTTAAATTTTTGAACTGCATGCAGTTCAAACTGATATAAACATTACCTCACACGTGTTGCAATTAATGAAAACCACAACACATTTAATCTGAAAGCTGTTTAATTAATGGGAGGTTTAACGTGTGATTTAATATAAATACAAAATCTGAGGTTTGTAAATATATTTTCAAGGTTTTGTTGGCCAAAAGTACTTAATTGGCAAATAAGTTTATCATATACTTTTTCTGTTGGTTTAGCGTTATTTTATCTCACTTCAACATTGAGAAGTTTGTAGCACTTACCCTTCTCACTTTTCCCCCTACTTCATCACCTGCTTTGTTATTGTTCTTCTTTCTGTACCATCTGGCACGAACTGGGGTTTGAACACGTAGACTGGTAACATCATATTTGCCCTAAATTAATATTTATAACTTATTTTATTTCATTAAAAAATCGAACTGGATTTTTGATGTTTATTGTTTGTGCCTTGAATGGGGCTGCAAATCTATAATTTAACTTTTTTTTTTAAAAACAGGGAACAGTTGATTAACGAACTCCATCAACGCATGTGTTTTAAAAAATGTTATTTTAGCTTTTTCTATATCTTTGATTTAAGGTTTAAACATTTAATGGTCTTGCAAAAAAGTGGATGGGAATAAGTGAGGGGAGAAGTTAATTAAATTAACTTGTAAAAAATTTGATGGGGACTCGTAATTTAAAAGATGCGTCACTCGTAGTGTTTAATGTACATATTTAATTTTATTTAATTTTGAAAGTTAATTATTTTGTTTTAGTAACTCGATTTTGCAGTAGAGGACTTTAGTTGTCGTGAAATTTAGTTTATTATTCAAATTTCTCACTAGACGGCGAAAAACGAATTGAATTGACAAGTCGTACAACAAAACATTTTCTGAGGATCGACTACGAATTTCGTTTATAACTAATTATGTTGATTAAAGTGAAGGTTAGATTTTATTCATTAATTTGTTACACGAGTTATTTTTAATTCTTGAATTTTTATTTCATTTTTTAACTTGCAGACGTTGACCGGCAAAGAAGTGAGTATTTTGATCCTAGAAATCTTAGCTTTTTCTAAATTATATATTTTATTTTTCAGATAGAAATTGATATAGAACCAACAGATAAAGTAAACATAAATATTATTAAAGGATATTCGTAGTCATTAGTAATTTGTTTTAAGGTCGAAAGAATCAAGGAACGAGTGGAAGAAAAAGAAGGCATTCCACCGGCACAGCAACGGTTAATTTTCAGTGGAAAACAAATGTTAAATATTAATAAATAATTGAAAATAAATTAATTTAAATTCATTTTTGATTTCTAGGAATGATGAAAAAACGGCTGCTGATTATAAAGTGCAAGGAGGTTCTGTATTACATTTGGTTTTGGCCTTAAGAGGAGGATTTTAGAGACTTTAGGTATTCAATTGATTCGATTATATCTTATTACAAAAGCTGTAAAATAAAAATTGAATTTTGTTAATTTTTTTTATTTGTAGATTTTTTTCGTCATTTCATGTGAAGCCCATTGGAGTTTACATTTTGAATTTATGTTTAACGAAACCAAAAACAAATGAGAGAAATTGGTTAAAATTTAAAAATAAAAATGAAATGATTGTATGACAATAAACTTTTTGTTTTTTTAATATATAAATCATTTCTTGGGTTTAATCATATTACAAAACTACGGATATTTGATCAATGAATACATTGGATATTTTATTTTGCTGCTTCCTTTTAAGGCCAATAATTCTATTAAAAACAGGCACGATGCGATAGTTCCACCAACTTTTTCTACCAGTTTACACGTTCCCTCTATAGTTCCTAGTACAAGCAAAAATGTAAATTGAAAATAAATCAATTCTATCGACAAACAATCACAAAAACAACGCAAATGACCGAATTAAAGTCCAGTATTAAAAACAGATTTTAAAATTTACAAACCACCAGTTGCCAAGAGATCATCAACGATTGCAACTTTCTGGCCTTTTTCAATTGCATTTTTTTGCACTTCAATAGTATCCTAATAAGAAAAATATTTTTTTAATATTATTTGTGAGTATTTTAAATTAATAATCGTACAGTTCCATATTCAAGTTGGAAAGTTACATTCTCAGTTTCACCAGGCAATTTTCCTTTTTTACGAATTGGCACGAAAGGCACGTTTAAATGTAAACTTAAGGGCACTGCAAACAGAAATCCTCGTGATTCTATTCCGGCAATAACATCAATTTGAACATCAATGGTCGATAAAAAATTTGTCATAATCATTATGATGTTGTTAATAAGTTTTGGTTCTTGAAATAATGGAAAAATATCCCTGAAAAATTAATAAAATAATTATTAAAAGGATTTCAAGATAAAAATATTTGCGCAGGTGGGAGGATATGGTGGAGTTACCAGCTCTCATTAAACATGATATAATAGGAGTATTCTAAATATTATTTGTTCGACTATTTTACCTAAATATAACCCCAGGTTTAGGGAAATCCACATAATTCTTAATACCATCTTTAATTTCTTCTAACTTCTCCGTAATAGCGGTAACAGAACTCATTTCGGGTGGAATGAAAACGAATTAAACAGCAAACAGCGCCAACTGTTGATAAGATAACATTCACGATTTATCTTTCTTAACGTGAACAGTAATTTAATAAAACTAATAGTTTTTAAGAATAGAATTGGTTTTTATGTCAATTATTTAGCTTTATAAATAAATTTTCCATTAATTGTCAGAGATAAGCTCAAAAAATTAGTTTTTACCCGACATAAAAAAAACGTTAAAAATGCGTTTTATATATTAAATTTAAAAAAAAATTATTTTTTAGAATTAATTTCGTCTAAAATAACCAAGGACATGATTACATCCTCTGACTATATCCTCACATGTGATATGTGTTATGCGTGAGCACGATTGAATCACTGAAATCATGACAGGTGTGGCGCTATTTGTAAAATGCCATAGACGCAGGTAACTCAACAGTCATTCAAACGTGCAAGAGAACAGGTCAATCGTTGAATTGAAACTTCAAATTCACACACAAGTGTCAAAAGGTAAGTTTGTCATATATTAATGAATTATTTACCCTTTATCTCCTACTTTCACAACAAAATTAACTTTTATAGTTTCAGCAGTAAAACTTTTAGTCAGGCACTTAAAAACCACTTTAACAACTCGCAAAGTTTTCTCTTCACCAAAAATACATTAACAATTTTACGAAACTTTGTCAATGTACAAACACAATATATTTGTATGTTTATAGATCGTGAAATAGTTTTTTTTTTAATTATAATGATAATTTCGCGCAAGAATAATTTTTCCTGCTACAACTTTTAATTGAAAAAAAAATTATTATTTAGCCTTTAAGGCCTCGGTCAACATCAACTCGTTATTTGGTAATGTTTCAAGCAAATTTGGGTTAGCCTTCTTCGGTGTCGGTATGAACAGTATTTCTAATGCAATGTCATGTTTAGTTCTTTTGACATGGAAGGTAGTCGAGATTGAATTATTTAGGTCAACAACATTTGAATGGTGTATTTTATTACCACAAATTACATATAATCACACTGAAATCTCATTAAACAACGAACTATTTGTGCTTTATTGAATAACAGAAATTGGATTTTTTCGTTTCGTTGCATAATAACGCCTCCATACAACTGCGACCAAATACCAACCCCACCCATAATTAAGTCAAAAAGTAAATAATAATCTACAATTTTCAATAACTTCCATCATTAAAACAAAAATCACTTGAAATAGAAAATATAAAGTTTTGCAAAAAGTGAGAATTGCTGGGCCTTGGACTCTAAATCTTATTACTTTTAATTCTATTATTTTACATTTTCAACATCAATTTTAAAGTTGAAGGCCTTGAAAACCTTTTTCTCTCTCCCCTCGATTCACAAAGTGAACTTGTGCCAACCAACAACCCTTTAAATACCTTTTTATGATTAAAACCAAAGATGAAGAATCCTTGTTAAAAAACAAGTCATGCATTTTGCAGAAAAGGAATTCAGGAAGTAAAAACACTAAATTTATGCATGGATTAAGTCATTAAGTCTGTTTCATTTAATAATAGTTGGCGCGTGCTCAGTGTGAGAAAAGTAAATGTTAAACAATATAATTCTAAATATTCCCAACTTTGTTACATATAACATATTAAAAGAGTAAAATGTGGGAGTGGGGAATGACCTTGATGAAAAAAACTATAAAACAAAAACATGAAAGTAAAAATTTGATTTTTTTTTTTAAGATTACGAACTTGTTCATCAGAACCTACACAAAAATGGCCATCAAAGGTTTAGTCATTTTGAGTCTCGTTACCTGTCTCAACATTGGCTTTGTTGCTACCCAAGGGTGAGTAATATGTAATATCAACAATAACTAAATCATATTATTCAAGTGATTCGATTTATTATGCTTTTTAGGTATTATACAATTGTAGCCCCTAAAGTTCTTCGTCCAGCTTTAGATTATCACGTCAGTGTATCTGTACACGAGGTAAATCAACCTGTTCGAATGGTAATAACTTTAGGTGGGCGCACTGATGCCGGCGATATGGTCTTGTCGGAACAGCACGTGTTCCTGCAATCAGAGCAGACTCAAATGATCAATTTCCAGGTAATGGTTTTGCCTATCAAACTAATCCATCTTCCGTGACTAATTTATTCTCGTTTCCATTCAGATTGGTATGTGGGGAACTGGTAATTATTCAATGAAAGTTACTGGTTCTGGCGGTCTTAATTTTTTCAATGAAACTGCACTGACTTACGAACATAAAAATTATATGGTTTTTATACAAACTGATAAAGCTATTTACAAGCCGGGACAACCAGGTGAACAGTTATTTTGCATTAAATATTGTTGCAATATTTATTTGGATTGTTGTTGTAGTTCTTATCCGAGTGATTGTTGTGAGTCCAAGTTTAAGACCGACTGGTACAGAAAGATTGGATATTTTTATCACTGTCAGTAATTGGTTGATGTTAAATAAATGTAGGTTTTAGTCTTAAAATTTGTTTTTTTTTTAGGATGGCAATGGGAATCGAGTTAAACAATGGAATAGGGTATTTACAACGAGAGGTGTTTTTAGTACTGAAATGCCATTGTCTGAAGAACCTGTTCTCGGTGATTGGAATATTACTGTCAACATTTTGGTATTAACCCGATTTTATAGAAAGATTTTTTTTTTAATTGATTTTTTTTAAAGGATCAAAAGTATCAGAAATCATTTACAGTCGCTGAGTATGGTGTGTATAGAATTATACTTATAAACAAAGAAATTAATTTATAATGAATTTTGCAATATCTTGATTTCAGTGTTGCCGTCCTTTGATGTTAAAATTGATTTGCCAAGTTACGCAACTTTTACCGAATCTGATATAGTAGCAACAATAACTGCTAAGTAAATTTCAAATTAATTGCATAAGATAACACAAAGATTCATTCAAATATTTTAATTTACTAAAGATATACTTATGGAAAACCTGTGAAAGGAAAAGCCGTAATTATGGTGACACCACTTGTGAGATCGCCTCAGATTCGTACTTATTATGAAGATCCGTTACGAAAAACTGTAGAGGTATTAAAATTTGTACTTTTTAGGATTTTAAGTTTTCATTATTTAATGTTTAATTTAAAAAAATAGATAGATGGTAAAGTGGATGTGCCATTTAATTTGCAACATGAATTAAACTTAAAAGATGATTATCATCGAATGGTCCGATTCGAAGTAATCGTTACTGAAGATGTAACAGAACGTCGGGAAAATACAACTGGAGTCACGGCAATGTTTAAATACAAGGAGAAAATCGAACTGATTAAAACATCAGAAACATTTAAACCAGGCCTTAAATTTTCAGCCTTTGTAAATGCCAACTCGTATTTATCATGTAAATTTGTTACGTAATTACATTTATTAACATTTCATTTAGGTCAAGGTTGCTGATAATGATGACATACCTGTAAATGATTCAAACAATCCTCTTATTATTCGGTATGGTTTTGGCCACGATGATTCCTTATATCAGGAAATAAGATACAAAATTCCAGCAAATGGGTCTATTGAATTGGAAATTTTTCCTCCACTCGCTGATAATATTCAAAGACTCATTATAATTGTATAAAAACATATTTGAACATATGATAAAAATAATTAAAATTAAAATATATTTTCAAGGCTAAATACAAAGAAATTGAACAATATTTTCCACCGATTCGACGTGCTGAATCACCATCAAATACGTATATTCAAGCCATTCTAATGACTGAAAAGCCCAAAGTAAAAAATTATTGTTAAAGAATTTAAGAGTAAATTACAACTTATTCTATTATTACATTATTAGGCAGGCGAAGAAATATTAATCCAAGTCAACTCAACAGCTCCTATGACAAATTTTTATGTAGTTGTAAGTATAATTAAAGTCAAAGTGGATAACACATTTTGAAATTTGTACTTTATTCGTTGTTTAGGTATTGGGCCGAGGTGATATTGTTTTTGCAGAAAAAGTAGGTGCTAGTGGTCAGAAAAGTATAGCTGTACGATTCATAGCTGGTAATAACATGACTCCGCGTACACGATTTGTCATTTATTACACATCACCCACTGGTGAAGTTATTGCCGATGGTCTGAGTTTTGAAGTGGAGGGAGTTTTCCGCAATTTTGTACGTTAAAGTACTTAACAAATATAAATTAAGGAGTTAAAACATTTTGTTGTTTATAAGGTGGACTTAAAAGCAAATAAACACGGCAGCCAGCCAGGAGATACAATCAATTTCCAAGTGACCACTCAACCTAATTCATTTGTTGGGTTATTAGCAGTTGATCAGAGTGTGCTTTTATTAAAATCAGGAAATGACATCACCCAAAACCAAGTAATAAATGAGTAAGCAGTTTTTATATTTTCAAAATCATTTTTCTTTATGTAGATTGTTGATCAATTGGAAAAATTTGATTCTGGCAAACAACCCAAATCCCATCTAGACCAAATTTATAGTTCGATTTGGTTTCCTGGTTCAGCAACAGCGAGTGAAGTGTTTAAGGTATTCACAAATATTAAAGAATTTTAAAATTTTAAATAATAACATTAAAATTATTTAGGATGCCGGAGTTTTGGTGATGAGCAATGCCTTAGTTTATGAGGAATACAATTTCAGTAAGTTATTTTTTTTTTAATTTAAGCAATTGCTATGCAACTAATCGCTTTTGCCAGTAACATTTCGAAGGCTTAACGAGCCGGAATTGGATGCAGTAGACAACTCTATAGACGATTCCGCCAGACTCACTTCTAATATTAGATATAAATTTCCAGACACTTGGATCTGGACTAACACAACTGCAGGGTATACGCATTACTTTCATTTCTTTTCACTGTGAATAGGGCAATGCTAAAAATAAAAAAATGCACAACACAGCCCCATTAACGCAAACAAAAATTAATGCAGGGATGATGGAATGAGAAAGCCTTTATTGTAAAATGCTTATTCTCATTAGTAATGCCACGAGGAGGCGGTGAATTACGACCAGGGGGAGAAAAAGGTAAACCTGTTGGCGATTATTACATTCCAAAAGAGGCTGAGATGGGATTTCGAGATCCATTGGATGGCAGCATCATACCTGTTATGCGACAACATTTTCCTGAAACTTGGATTTGGAGTAATGCAACAGCTGGGTATGCTACAACTGCAAATTACAAGAAGAATGACAAACACATAACATTTGAATCAATTTTTTTCACAATTTTATTTCGAGATATTAAATTATGAACTTGAAATGAGTAAACTTTGATTATTCATCAAATGTTTGTATTACAGGGAAGATGGCAGAGCAGTGTTTACCAGGGAAGCACCAGATACCATTACATCTTGGGTTGTTTCTGCATTTTCCCTCGATTTATTTACTGGTTTGGCTGTTTCCCCAAGCCCAATACGGGTATAATTAATACATAAATTTTTTTTTAATATTTATTTTAGTGTTGATTACTTTTAGGTGACAATTTTTCGTCCATTTTTTATTTCACTTAATTTGCCTTATGCAGTGATCAGGAACGAGGCAATTGCAGTTCAAGCTGTTATATTTAATTACATGAAAGAAACAATTGAAGTATATAATTGTCTCTGTTTTAAAGTTAGAATAAAACTAATTTTAATTTATGTAATTTTAGGCTACTGTTGTCTTGGAAAACAACAACCAGTTTGATTTCGTTACAGTGGAAGATGTAGCAAATCAAATTGAAGTAGTCAATGTGAAAACAAAGAGAGTGGTTGTAAGTTTGTACAATCCATTGAAAAATTAATGTTAAAATTAACTTCTTTAATACGCTTATTCAGGTTGAATCTGGAACACCTGCAGCTGTGTATTTTATGATCGTACCAAAAGTTCTTGGATATGTTGACATTAAAGTGACTGCTCGTTCTCAAACTCGTACTCAAGCTGTAAGTGATTCATTGATCAAGAAATTGTTAGTAAAGGTAAGAAATTAGTAATGATTTGTAAATGAAAATCATGTTATGAAAACCTTCTGTATTAAAATTTTAGCCCGAAGGTGTTACTCAATACATAAACAAAGCATTTTTAGTCGATTTGAGGAATTCGGCATTGTTTAATGAATCTGTAAATGTATCTATTCCGAAAACGGCTGTCAGTGGATCAGAAAAGGTTGAAATTTCTACGATAGGTAATAATGAAATGAATTTGCGGTTAATTTTTTCAGAACTTAATAAATGTTTGCAACTTATTTAGCTGATATTATGGGTCCAACCATAGACAACTTTGATAATCTCTTGGAATTGCCATTTGGATGTGGCGAACAGAATATGATTAGATTTGTACCTAATATTGTGGTCATCGATTACCTCAGTGCAATTGGGCACTTGACGCCAACGGTTAAAAGTTTGGCACTGAATAATATGGAAACAGGTAATTCGCAATTAAAAACAATTAATATATAAAATGGCCAATACATTATCCAAATTTATATTTAGGCTACCAACGTCAGTTAACGTACAAAAGATCAGATGGTTCTTTTAGTGCATTTGGTGAACGAGACAAAAGTGGGAGTACTTGGTAATTTTTCCTATTATATATAAAAAAAATAAAAGAAAATATGATATAAATGTCAATTACAACAGGTTAACAGCATTTGTAATGCGAGCTTTTTCACAAGCAAAATATTTCATTCTCATTGATGAGAAAGTTGTGAATGAATCGCTTCATTGGCTGATTGCGCAACAAATCGAAAATGGGAGTTTTCCAGAAGTGGGAACAGTGAGCAATAAAGAAATTCAAGGTGGCTCGGGCAAAGGCCTTGCCTTAACTGCTTACGTGCTGCTTGCTTATGTGGAAAATAAGGTTTTAATAGCAGAAATTAATAATTGAACATAATATCATTGTCATTATATATTTATTAAGGTTGAACGACTCTTTGGTTCTCAAATGACTAAAGCTCTGCGGTTACTAGAAGATCAAGTGGAATCTATCGAAGACGCGTATTCTTTGGCGATAGTCACTTATGCACTTCACGTTGTAGGTAGTCAGAAGAAAGATCAGGCTTTTGGACAACTTCAATCAAAATCTATTATTGCCGGTGAGATAAAATTAATCCAAGATTGATAACCGCAAAAATTTAATTTAATTATTAATTTAGGTGAATTGAGGTATTGGAAAAAGAATTCGGAATCGGAAACTGCGGAAACAATCCAACAAGCCACAGCTGTTGACATTGAAATGACAGCTTACGCTCTAATGACTTATATTTTACGCAATGATTTGTCAGGTTCAATTCAGATCATGAAATGGCTTATTAGCAAACGTAATGCTAATGGAGGATTTCAGTCAACACAAGTAAACATTTCATTGACAAATTTGAATTTACTTTAAAAATAATACTCTTTAGGATACAGTAGTTGCTATTCAAGCATTGACCATGTTGGCTAAAAGAATAGTTGATTCACAAGTATACATCGATTTCATCTTTCAATACGACAATGGTCAAAAGACTGTTCACTTGGAAAAAGAAAATGCAATGATTTTTATGAAAGAGGAGATTCCGATCACTGTTAAAACAGTCAACATAACTGCGACCGGCAGAGGATTTGCAATAGTACAGGTATTATTCAAGAACAAGTAAATTTTAATCATCACATTTGCTCAATAATAATATAATATTCCAGGTTTCCTACTCGTATAACATTATGGTATCTAAAGAAAATCCAGCTTTTCAAGTTAATCCATTTGTTGATCGCTCGTCAACCAAAGACCGCCTGCAATTGAACGTTTGTGCTGCGTACGGAATTTATTTCAAACACTTAGTATTTGCAACAAATTACAAATTGATTTTTTTTAAAAAAAAAATAGGTATGGGGAAAATGGCGCTACTAGCAACATGGCTGTTATGGAAGTGACACTTCCTTCTGGATACGTCATTGACAAAGACTCGTTACCTGCACTTCATCGAGTTGACGAAGTTAAACGAGTCGATATTAAGGATAGAGATACTAGTGTTGTCATTTATTTTGATAAGGTAATGTGAAGTCTTCGTGCCTTTTGTAATTATTAATTTAATTATTTTAAAAAGCTGGATAATAAATTAGTATGTCCAACAATCAAGGCATACAGAACGTATAGGGTAGCGAAACAAAAGCCAACCGCTGTATATGTGTACGATTATTACGATCAAGGTAATAATATTTTAAAAAGAAAAATATTTTTAATTTAGAAATTAATTTTTAAACAATTATTTACTTTTTAAACAGCTAAGGCAGCTCGATATTTCTTCCAAGTTCCACAAGCAACGTTATGTGATTTGTGTGAAGGGGACGAATGTAATAGCAGCAAATGCAGAAAAGAAGCTGAAGATCGGAGAACGGCTGAAAATGATAATAATATCGGTTTTAAAACAACATATAGCATAAATGTTTACTTTTACATTTTAACGATAGTTTTTTGCCAGTATCTTTTGTAAACTAAGTATTTAATAGTAGGAATTTATTAAAAACTATCAATGATTAGACAATGTCAGATGCCACCATAATGAAGCCAATTCTGCCAGCAAATTGAGGAACTTCTTTGTACAAATTTGAATTCTGATTGGTCAGTTTATGTCAATGAAGTGCCTCAATTGATCAAATAGAGCATTGGCTTTATAATTATATCGAATCTGTTGCGCTTGTACATGCGCATGATCATCTGACCGTTGAAAACTTGTTAGTTGCAGCTATATTGACAATAGAGCATCACTTTCCAAAGATCACATTTTTTTTCTTTTAAAACTCAAACATTTTATAATTTTCATCTAACATATTTTTAGTTACATAACATTTTAATTCATTATGTAAATCGTTTTGTAAATAATGTATGTGTTAATCTTTAGACAACTTGTTTTTAAAATATTTTTTTAACTAATAAATATTTTTTCATTTACTTTTTAAATTTAGATTTATAAATTCATTTTTATTGTTTTCTTACTATTAAAAGTATAAATCAATATTATTAAATTTTATTTTTGATGCAAATATTAAATTCAATCATTTATGTTTATATAATTTTTCTTTTATAATTTTTAATAATTGTAAAATTACTAATAAAAAAATATTGTTTGTTATTAAAAGTTTGCAATGTAATAAGAACTTCAAAAATTCCAAATTAATATTTTATTGATTTATTTTAAATAGTTTTAATGTTACCATGGAGTTAGTATGGTAAACCATTAAACAAATTAAAATAAAAACGTCGCAATTGCTGATTGGTTATTTCGTCGATGACGTAGCCGCTCAGGATTTCCTGGGTTTAATTTGTAATTCGCCTCAGCACAACAGTCCCAGCACGCAATGCGACCAGCGGCTTGCATGTGAACGATTGGTTAGCGAACGATTTCCCCTTTTTCCACGTCTACGATACGATGTATGCGCGCCGATTTGTACGCTTGGGGACGGTATAAGAAATTATATTAACCACGCACCTATTATTTCAACACTATTTAAACACATTCATTTCTCTAATTTTAGGTAAGAGTTTTAACGATTAACCTCTCCATACCATTTAAACGCAACGCATCTACATCGACCTTAAGCCTAACCTTAACCCTAAACTTGTTCTTTTGTTAGATTTGTAAACCGCATGGTTAATTCGCAAGCTGAAGGCATGGCCGACGATTTGGACGTGGAAGCTCTGCTCGAAGCACCATACATGAAAGGGGTTTGTGCAATTTATTTTTCTAAAGATAAAATATTTTGTAAGTAAGTAAAAATGAGGCGACGACTAACGATTTGGGACAGAACATGGCGGCCATTTTGTTTTCATCATGGCCGCCGTCGATCCGAGAATAGTTTTTCATTTATTAATTTTAACGTATTAAAAACAACCTCAAATTAAAAGTAGTCGCCTCACATGCATGCTTTGATAGTATTTTATTTTTATTTTAAAAGTTTTTTATTGGGATTGCAATACCGTGTTTTGAGTCTAATCACTTTGAGTTGGTTGTTGAATATTTGTAGGGGAGAGAAAGGTGATTTTGTATTAATTCAGTTCGTTGGAAAAAACGGTAAATAGCAGTAAAAGCAAAGAATATACGTAAATATTTGTGTTTTTTTTTTTTTTGATTGTTTTGAACATTTTTTGTTAAAAGCCTTCTCTGCAATTTTTGCAGGTTAAAGCTTTCAACCCCTTAGAGCCCGAGAAGCAGAGGGTGGCTTCTTTTAAGCGATTTATATTACGTGTAGTCATTTTTTTCCTGATTTCAATTACAAAAAATATTGGAAGAAAATTTGGACACTGATAAATTCACACAAAAATACTATAATAATTCGTTCCATTTCAAAATGGGAAAAAAAGCGCTAATTTTGCTTTTTTTAAAAAAAAGGTTTTCCTAATAATTAAGTTTTAATATTAAATAAAATATAAAAGGTAAGTAAAACGATAATTTTCAACAGTTTCCACGGTAACTTGAAGTAAATGAATTAAAATTTAATTTAAATTATGTGGAAAACTTCACGCTAACGTGGATAAATAAAGGCACGTGTTTCACTTTATCATTTTTGCTTTCGACTGGTTTTGCTAATCACGAGTTTTTATTGGATGAAATTTTCCATTAAAAATAAATAGGGAAAACTCTTGGTTAAGCAGTCCAGTGCATATCTTTAGATAATCTTCGCGAGGGCATCTACTCACAATTCCACTGTTGCTGGCACATGTGGAAACAATAAAGGGATGAATTGAAAGTTTGAAAGTGAAAAGAAAAACCCCTCTTATATACGTTTCTTCCCCGTTTGTATCTTATAGACCCCCACATGACATACAAAATGTACAACTTGCATCCACAGCTTTGTACCGTTGAAAAATGGAACACACGAGGTAGAGCAAATAGGGCTTCAATGTTATTGTTTTAATGAATTAAACAGCAAATATTTGATTATTTATATTTGTTGTTATATTAGATTAAATTTTTTTTTTGATTCGGATTTGAAAATTTAAGCAAAAAAAAAATTAAAAATTTAATAAATTTAATTACAAAATGTTGGTTGACGAGTTCTCAAACGGTCTCCCGTTCCTCTCGTCTCAGGGTTGGCAAGAGGCAACCTTCCTATGGATCATCATCGCAAGACTAAGCGGAACAACTTGTCGAAGAAGTGGTTAGCAGTCATTTCTCATCGAAAATACTAAAAAAAAATATTTTAGCTTTGTTTATTTTGCAATTAGTTTGGGTGGGACCAAATTTACAAAAATAGATTTTTTATAACAAATTGTATTTGTAAATAATTTTTTAATTTTCTGAAATTTGTTATTCCCGTGTGAAATTTTTTTTTGGGTTTTTGAGTGGTGTGTGTGATGTGTGAATGAGATTTTTGATAGTATATGTGTACTTGTTGCCCTTTTATCGCAGTGCCAGCAAATTTTTTTTTTTAAATCAAAAATGTTAGTTTAATAGCCCTTTATTATTAGAAATAAAATATTTTCTTTTCAGTGAGTGTCTTCTGGGTTAATTAAGGTAACCTAAAAGTAGACTTAAAAGTAAATTAACTAATTTGGAGTATTTTTTTCTTTCTTTTTTGTGTTTTATTTCCCAACCCTCCTTTTTCTCCTTTTCTACGTTTTCCTGTTTTCTCCCTTTCCCCAATCAAAAATATGATGTCCTGGCTCGTGTCATCAATGTCTGCTGTTTTTGACATCGCAGGAAGAAGCCGTTAAATCCAAGGAGAATGGCGAGAAAGAATCCAAGTCGTAAGTTTGTTAACATTTTGAAATTATGAAAAATTAATTTAATTAAATTTTTTAGGAGCAAAAAGAGTAAAAAGCGCAGTCGTTCAAGAAGTCACAGCCGAGACCGTGATCGCGACCGACGTCGGAGGAGTCGCAGTCGTGGGAGAGATAGGGACCGTGATCGTGACCGCTTTAGATCCGGGTGAGTAAAAATTGATCGTATGTTGTTAAATATACGTAATGAACGATGATGAGATATATGCCATGTACCACTCCGACAGTTGTGACGAAATTGTAAACCACTACCTGACACCATTCACAGAGTGAAATTGATAGGTGGTTTAGAATTTTAATTAATCCAGATTTTTAAAAAATATTTTTAGAGTGGATCGACATGACAGAGGAGAACGCGGCGATCGTAGGCGACGGGATGAACGAGACAGAGATCGAAAACATTCTAGATCGCCACGACGCGAAAGGCGCGAGGAAAGGTCACGACGACGGTCACCAAGTCCAATTATAAGGTAATTTGTTTTTAATAATAGCAAATCGCATTGAATAATGGAATTTTGATTTAAATTAAATAGACCACCTGAACCCGAATTGACACCAGAAGAACGTGATCAGCGTACTGTTTTTTGCATGCAGTTATCAGCACGCATTCGAGCACGTGATTTAGAAGAATTCTTCTCTTCTGTTGGCAGGGTAAAATAAGAATGTTTGGAATTTTTAAGAAATGAGTATTATTATTATTTTTTTAAAAGGTTAAAGATGTCAGGATTATCACAGATAACAAAACGCGGCGTTCTAAAGGAATAGCATACGTGGAATTTGCTGAAGTTGATTCTGTACCTTTGGCTTTGGGTTTAGCTGGTCAAAAATTGCTGGGTGTACCTATCATTGTACAACCGACACAAGCAGAAAAAAATCGAGCAGCTGCATCCTCGTCAAACTTACAAAAAGGCAGTTCGGGTCCAATGCGTCTGTACGTGGGGTCGTTACATTTCAATATTACTGAAGACATGTTACGAGGAATTTTCGAACCGTTTGGGAAAATTGATCATATCCAATTAATAATGGACCCTGAGACAGGGCGCTCTAAAGGTTACGGATTTATCACAGTAAGTTTTCATTGATTTTTAAAACTTAAAGAAAGTAATTTTTTTAAATTTTCAATAGTTCCATGATTCTGAAGATGCTAAAAAAGCATTGGAACAATTGAATGGTTTCGAATTAGCAGGCCGACCTATGAAAGTTGGCCACGTAACAGAACGAACCGATACCTCTCAAGGTCCATCATTCCTGGATAGCGACGAGTTGGATCGTACTGGAATTGATTTAGGTGCGACCGGACGTTTGCAGTTAATGGCCAAACTCGCCGAAGGTAAATTTGAATTATTTAATTATTTTAATATTAATTTTTGTTAACTTTTATGATGATTTGGTTCATGCACCACGCTTAATTTAATTTGCAGAGAAATGTACCCTTTTGTTCTGACTTTAAAATTTTATTGAATTTTTATTGTCATGTTTGGTGGTTTTTTAAATTTAGATTTTCTATTTTTCAGGAACTGGTTTCGAGATCCCACCAGCTGCAGCAAACGCGTTGAACATGAACCCACTTGGAGGATTACCAGGACAACAAAGTGTCACACCGCCCATAGCAACTCAATGCTTTATGCTGTCAAACATGTTCGATCCCAGCATGTAAATTATTTGATTTTATTTATTTCGCTTTAAAATTTGTTTTTATTATTTTCTTAGTCCTTTTTTTATTTTTTTTTAAACTAGACTAAGATCGGTCATGAGTTGACCGATTTGCAAGATAGAAATCGTGAGATTCGTGGAACTTGTTCTCGTTTTCTTACACTGGAAACGAGGCCAAATTCCCAACAATGCATTAAAATGGACTTTGTGCAGAAAGACTCAAACGTTTAAATTCCCTTGAAAACATTTACTTTTTTCAGAGAAACGAATCCAAACTGGGACACTGAAATACGCGACGACGTAGTCGAAGAATGCAACAAACACGGTGGTGTTTTACATGTTTACGTAGATAAAGCATCGCCACAAGGTAGCGTTTACGTCAAATGCCCGAGCATCGCCTCGGCTGTGGCATCGGTCAACGCTCTTCACGGAAGATGGTTCGCTGGCAAAGTTATCACAGCCGCTTACGTCCCTTTACTCAACTACCACAGCCTTTTTGCTGATGCGATAACGGCTAACAACCTGCTTATGACATCATCCCAACGTAATTAGTGAGATTTAAAACTTAATTTCACATTTTGATTTTCGTTTGTTGTATTATAGGAAGAAGACTCAAACCGGTTAGTTGATTTATTTTGTTAGAATCCTTTTAAATCCATAATCCGAAAGACAAAACCATCATCCATTGGATAGGTAAATTTAGTTTCACTGTAAGGTGGTTCAATTCTCAAATAAAAAGGATAAAAATATGAGTTGAATGTGTTTTAATTCAAAGTATTGCTTACATATTTGTGGAAAATCTTTATATACCATGTGTAGTTATTAAAAAGTGCAAATGATTGACATTGATACAAGTTACAGAAACTATTTTCTTTGTTTTTGTATTCATGCACATTTTTCTTTCTTTTTACATTCATCGGTTTCGCATAATTCACATATTGAAACTTGAGGTGCGTCGTAAAATCCCTCAGCTCGTTTAACTGTAATGAGGAAAAAATATAAGATAATTCGATAGGAAATTTGAAGAAATTTTGTATTACGTGGATCGTAGTAGTCATATACTTTGACTAATGCGGGCTTAGCTTTTGCTACTTTAAATTGTCGAAGTCCTTTAGCTGCTGTACAAACTTCGTTCGAGATCTGTATAAATACATTATTAATGTCGGTTTGTTTTAAAGCAGTCGTTAATTTACGTTGTCGAAATAGACGACGACTGTCGTGTCACCGTTTTTCGTTTCGACTCGTTTGATTTTCTTCGTTTCGTCTTGTGAAGGCAAATTTTCTAAATCTGCTACGTAACCCGATGGGAAATCGATTTCAATTACAGCCATGTTGCTTTCACCATTTACTTCGTAACTATACCTGTTATTTATTTCGATTAAATTATGTTTAAAAAAAATAAAAATTCGATGAATTTACGAACCTCGAGCATGCTTCGACGCTCAATTCTTCATTTGTGCTAGTGGCATTGGTATTAAGTGTGAATGCAGGACGTTTGTCAATACTCAAAACATTATAGGACCACGTAACTTGTACGACTCCCACACCATTACCTTTTGCAGTGACTGTGACTTCTCGGGTAGTTCTAGGCAACTGAATTTACTTGATTTAGTAAGAAGAGATTGAAAATATAATTTTTGTTATTACTTGTTCTCGGTTAAGAATAAGTGCATTTTCTTTCGTAATTTCGAATTCCTTTTTGTCCGATCCGTACCCAACGGTGATGTCCAATTTCGATCCTTCTGGTGGTGTCAACGAGGCCGCAAATTTGGCCAAAGCTTGGATTCCCATTACGGTGTCCTGGAAAGTAATAAAGGTAATGCAATGAATATTTATTAATTTTTCTCGTTGACGAACCTGAGTTGATTCGAAACCACCATTTGCATTTCTTTTAGAGATTAACCAACGCATGATGGGAATGGCTTCGGGAATGAGTTTTCTGTGCACGTAAGTCAACAGCGCGTACGATGTCATCTCGATATCGACCGATGCCGGACGATTGTAATAAGGAACTGTCTCGTTAACTTCGGGAAGTGGTTGCGACCAAAATCGAACGTCTTTTTCAGCTTTTGCCCGTTTTTCCATCATTTGGAAAGCTTCGTCTTTTTTACTGCTGCCGGCCAAGTTGAGAACGTAAGCTGTAATTACGAGATCGTAATCGCTTTTCAAATTGGGCAATTCTTTCTCCAAATACTCCAACGACTTTTTAACAACGCCGTCGACTGTTGAATTATTATCATTGTCTGGCAATATAATCCCCTTTAAAAAACAATAAGGTAAGCGTTTTTATTTTAAAAAAATCCTATAGTTGTTATACCTTTGCCTCCAAAAATGCTGAGAGAACGTAAGCTGTGAGCGATAAGCCTTGGCCCGACCCACCCTGCATGGCTTTATGTAAAACTACTCCGGGTTCGGTGAAAGAACCGTTTGGTGCTTGGTTCGAGGCCAACCATGCCAAAGAACTGGTTACGACTCCATCGTCAATTGTAATGTAGTCTTTAGCTTGAATGAATGATTTGACAACGAAACTTGTCAACCAAACGCTACCATTTTTATCACTGTTGCCAAAAGCACTGAATGAATTGTCATTTCTTTTGTATGTTAATTCTCGTTGATAACCTAAAGTTCAATAGTTATTTAGATATTAATCGAAATTTGGAGTTGAAAATTATATTTTGTACCTGATTCCATGAATTTGAGAGCTTTCGTTTTGATTTCATCGTTCAGTTGTTTCGTTTTCGTGAGGTATTCGGTGATGACGATGTTAGGTACAAAATTGAGCATATTTTGTTCACCACAACCGTATGGCATTTGAAGTAGTTGATCAAGATTGTTTATTGTCGAGCCCATAATGTCACTAATAGCCGATACTTCGATTTTTTCTGATTCTTTCACGGCGTCTTCGGGGATGTCGATTTTTACTTTTTCTTCGAATGTTGATTGGTTTCTTAAGTCTATTAAAAATGCTTTGTTTGAATACACCGGTTTGCCTTCGGCCTAAATCAGAATAAAATATACATCAGCGAATTATGTAATGGGGAATTTAAATGGTAATTGTTACCTTGACTAGTAATTTTCTTATTAAAGCATCAGCAGCTAATTTTGATCTTGCTACAACTTTGATATCGATATACTCTAATTTTTTGGCTGCTACTAAGAATGAAACGGACGTTCCTTCACCAGCTTTAGCCTTAAAACAAAAAAAATATTAAATTTTGAATTTCATAGAGTAAATTAAATCTTACTCGAATTGTTTTGGTTAATTTCTTCTGCGAAGTATTGTCTTCGTCAACAGTATTTTCCAATTCGACAAATTCGAGTGCGTTTTGTTCATTTTCGAGCGTGACTTCAGCCTGGATTAAAATTCTCATTAAAAAAAATCTTTATTAATAATAGATTTATAACTTACATCAACATCTTCCTTCAAATAGTTGAAAATAATTGCCTGTATTCCAACTGCCTCTCCTCGTACGATCGAATAGGGCAAATTAAGTGCAATAAAAAATGAACGAAAGACTTGCAACTAAATAAAAAATTTAATTAAAAATTAAATAAATATTGAAAAAATGTCTTTAATTACTTTTTCTGGCGCTTTACTCAATCCCAAACCGGTATTGTCATTCATCGCGAAGGCGGTGATGAAAAATGAGGTTATTGTATCTGGAGCATTTGCAGAGATCGTGACCATTCCATCAGCACTAAAAATTTTAAAAAATTATTTTATTTAATTTTACTCTTTTTTTTTTAAATTAAACTGGCACTTACCCTGCAGTTGCGTTAGTCCACAAAAATGTTTCTGGGAAATGTCTTCGGACTCTTGTTGGTTCCATTAAATCACCTTGAGGTGCACCGGCTGCTGGTGGACGCGGTGGCGGCGGTGCTGCTGGCAATGGACGCCTGTTGGATGCAAATGCTTGAGGTCCTGCTGAAGTTGAATAAACTAAATATTAAATGATGTGAAAACCAATAATAATAATAAAAGCAAGCAAGTAAAAGTGAATCGTGCACAATTTTCGAGTTAGTGATGTTAAAAGCATTAAGAAACTCATTTACCCAATTTATTTTTGTAGAGCCGGTGTTCTGCTTTCCACATTATCATGAAAAATTTTAAATTTCGAATTAAAACTTACATTTAACTTTAAATTAATTTTAATTCAGTGGCGTTTTATCCCATAGGCCGGCAAGGTCATGGCCTAGGGCCTGGGATTTACAAGAAGCCTTTAAACCTTGGATATTTTTACATTTTTATTTTTATTTAAAATATATTTAAGTGAACAACATTTTTATCCCCTCTATTTGCACACATGTGTATTTTGTGGCAACATCAGTGTTAATATTTTTACCCTCTCAAGAATTCTGTCACTTAAAAAAAGGTCTGTAAAACACATTTGGCTTAGGGCCTGTAAAGGAGTTAAACGCCTCTGTTTTAATTAGATATTTTAGTGTGATCTCGAATATTGCTCCACGTGGTGAAGACATTGAGGAAATTTCCTCCAGAATTACCACCACCACAACATACCATCCATTGCGCTATCATATTCGAGCCCACCTTCAAAATACATGCCTCCACCGTATCCTCCATATGACGGAATGTGAGCTAATAAACCATTGGTGAAGAATACCAGACCAACATTCTGCAAATAAAATATGTTGTGTTATCACAAATTCAATTAAATAATTAATCAACCTTACGGAAAACAATTGCATAGTTGATGGTGAAGTAGGTCTCCATGGCCGCATGTAATAGCCACCATCAGAGTAGGTATAATAAGATTGACGACCAATTTCGTACGATTGAAGATCATCTAAAACCTGAATTAAAAAGATATAAAAACTTTATTAATCTAATTTTAAATATTTTTCATTTCTTTTTTACCTGTTTGATTGTAATGTCGTTTCCAGATTTGAGCAATAAAACACTTTGATCCACAGCCAATAAACCAACGTATGATTCAGGTTCTGTCGCTACACTCACGTCCACTGGGGAACCTGGTTTAGTCGAGTTGGGATTTGCATGAACATCCACCTTAAATTGAAAAAAAAGGAATTATTTTTTTAATTTTTTATTTTAATTTGGTTTATGCCATTCATACTTTGGTTTTGAAAATTCCATCAACTGAAAAATCAATCGCATCGGCAACCACTTCCCCACATGTCGTTGCGTAGTAAACAATGACGCGAACTTTGGGTGCCATGTCAGGAGTGATTTTGAATTTCAAGTTTTGAGTCTTGGTGTTGCTCGGTGCTACTGACTCACTATGTAAGATTTTACCACGACCAATTACTTGCACGATGAGATTATCATTGAGTTCTTTAGTAGAGTCTATTCTTATCTCCACTTCGTCTCCAATCTGTTGAAAATTAATGTATAAATGTTAACGATTGAAGAATAATTTTTAATTCAGAACACACTTTAGGTTTCTGCGAGAGCAAAGTGACTTGTAAATATCTTTCGCTGAGAGATTGTGCCTTGCTGACATAGGCCGAGGTTTGAGCGCCTTTGTAACTGGTCTGCGATTACAAGAATTAAAAAGTTACGAGTTAAATTAAAAATTTAAATGAGATTTTTTTTTTTTACTTCGAATCGCAAATTGTCGGTTGTATCTGGAGGAATTACTTCAACGTCAATTTGACCGTCTTTAGGAATTGAGTAATTCAAATTTGTTGCTGGTGAATTCCAATTAGTGAAATATTTTACACTGATTTCACCATCTTCCAAAATTGGACTTCCATCTTGCAATGAAACTTGAAGCTGATAAATGAAAAATATTTTTAAAAAAATTATCAAATATAATATTTAAAAAAAAAAATATGTAAATAATACATACAGTAATCGTATATTTAAGACTGGGTTTGAAATTGCCACTATCGGAGAACGATAATTTGTATTTGGAATCGTACATGGTGATATCGCCAGTGCCATTTTGTGCTCGGCCAGTCAACTCTTCGGTAACAGATGCGAATATCGCGAATCGTTTTTCATAACGCATCCATTCGGGAAGTGCGAGATCCCTGACTAAATCCACTTCAATATCGGCTTTGCCATCGATGGACGTCGATGTTGTGAACGGTTTCATGTTGTAAGGTGAACACGGCCATTTGCAATAAAAATCGGTGACATTTAAGAGAACTTTTCCCTTGACTGGTTTCCCATAGGTGTATTTAGCTTCAACGGATACCACAATTTTAGATTCGTTAAAAATAGCATACGGTGGTGGTTGTACGATAACTTCGAAAGTTGGCAAAACTAATAAATAAAATCGATGTTAGTAAAAGAGTAAAGAATAACTTTATAATCATTAATTTATACCATATTCAGCAATTGTGAAATATTTAACGACCTTTTCGCCCTTTATATCGGCCCTGATGATCCAATCGCCAAGAATCACTTGATCGGATAATTGCAAATCCCCTTCGAACACTCCCTTTACAAAGGTGACATTTACCCATTGCTTAATACGATTTCCTTGCGAATCCTACAAATTTTTAAAAATTAAATATAAATATAGAAATTTCGAAACATTTAATTCGTATATTGAATTGATTTGCGTCATACTTAAGGAAATAAAAAATGACATTTTAATTTATCAATAGCAATTTAAATCGAGTATTGTTAATGCACCAATTATTTTAATAATTTAATAGGCCATTAAATTAATTTAATCATCCACTTTCACGCAAACTAATAACTAAATAAATCTTTAAAAATTTCCTTATATCCCTACAATTTAGTTTTTTCAAAAATAAAAATTCATTACTTACAATAACATAAATAATTGATTCTTTGAGATCAACAGGCTTCAATGAGACATCGGTCGTAATGATACGGAAATGAACTATAATAGAAACCAGTCGTTAGGAATAATAGTGTGTGATTAACTCAACAACTTCTTCTTAATAAAAGTATACCTATTTGTCCAGGTTTGTAAATAGCTTTATCGGTTTGAATAAATGTCGAAAACGTTTTGGCATTGTAAGAAAGAGTTGTGCTCTTACTGAACTCGATGCCACCACTTCCATTCACCGTTAATTGGTAAATTCCCGCGATCCAACATGGGATCTAAACAATAAGGAAAAATATAAAATCAAATAAATATTAATAGACGATTACAAGAAATGATGAGTCAGTACTCACCGAAAGATCTATCAGTTTCGTTTCTCCAACCCCGACTTTATCTTCCGCCAAAAGTGGTTTCGTTTCATTGTTGGAAAGAGATTTTAATTCGACTATTACATTTATAGGAGCAGTTGCTTGATGATTTGTAACGATTAATTGATACTGACTATTGGGTCTAAAACTATTCGGTGCAGCGATTGTATATAATCTGTAAAATGCGATTTTTTTTTTTTTTTTTTTTTTTTGGAGGAGGTTAAGTATTATGAATGACATTTAATCGTATAGTTTTAACTTACGGGTCACTGGAATGGACCAAGGTCAGTGAAAAGAGTGATAAGATGCAGACCTTAATCAGATTTCCCACCATTTTAACTTCAAATCTATGAAATGAGAAAAATGTAATAAAAGTGTTATTCGTTTATGGTTCGCACAGGTTGTTAATGTCAACAAATATAAATATAATTTATTTCCAAGGAAATGATTTATCACCAGATATTTTTATATTATATTTTGGCAATAAAAATTTCCAAAATACGAATAAATAAAACAACAATAACGCCTCTGGTGATTGGGTGGAGTTTAGTTTTGTTCCCAATTGATATGGAAAATTAATATGGTAATTTAATAATGTAATTACATTGTTCGTGAAGCAATCAATTATTATATTTGCTTAAAATTTTAGTCTTAACGGACAACAATTTTTCTTCTTTTAATTTTATTTATTCCTTTTTTAAATTTTTTATTATACCCTAAGGGGGGATACTAAAGTTACACAATCAACGTAATGACAAAGAAACTTGGAATAAATAATTGATTCCAAGAGTTTGCCAAGAAGGATGTTAACATGATGAAAGAAATAAACTACGACGTGGTATACGGAGGTTCGATCAATTTTCTGACCATTGGGAACGATTCACATGAGACTGGTTAATGTAAATTTAATATTCGTAGAACAGCGACCGTATAAACACGCAATCAGAACGGCAACGAAGAATATAAAACATAAACATTAAACTTTTATCAAGAAATTGCGTTTAATAAATATTAAATCGAAAAAGCTAGAAAAAAGGCGACTTTGCTGCATGATTCGACTCAATTTAACTATGACTTAACAAATTTAATATTTTGAAAATTATAATTGTATATTAAATTGATTTTAAAATTAGGCTGTGGGGCCAAATGCAGTTAGGCCATGTCTACTTTATCTTATCATAACCCACTTTAATTTGTAATTTTAATGTAAAAAATTAATTTAAAAAAAATTAATTTTTTTTTTTCAATATCTGGAATTAAAATTTTAAATTTTTTTAGTCAGTAGTCATTTTCAAGGTATAAAATTTCTTAGTGTTATCTGAGTCGAAATCCAAGAAATTGGGTTTTTCTACTTTGAGCAAACGAACAAAGATCGATTTCTTGTCATAAATTAACATGACCTTCATTGAGTTTCGGATCAATAGACACAGCAATTCGATTTTTTTTTTCCTCGATCAATTTTTTGTTGTTGTAGGTAAACGTACAACGTCATTTAATACCACAGGTTGTTAATGGATTTTTCGATTCAAACTAAATTCAGTTCAAAGAAATCAAACCATTGACATAAAATATACATGAATAAACACAACTGGTTTCAAATACGAAATTCTTGTTCCGGGTCTAAATTGTAATAATCATTCATTCACGAGGAAATTACATTGGACTGGAAAATCCAATAAAAAGTACAATAAAAACCTATTTAAAAACCCTTAAAAGCCAAATTTTAAACACAATCAAAAATACATCAACAATTCTCCCCGATGACAATTGACGAAGCGCTCATAAATTAACATAAAATATGGCAACAAATATGCCGCAACAAAATAAAAACAATGCGTCGTCATGGAAAAATAATAAAACAAAAAGAAAATTAAATGACGCTCTCAACACATCTCATCGAACAACATAAAGCATAACGAATGAATAAATTAACCATACCAGTAAGCAGATGTCAAGAGAAGATGAGCAGATTCCGCTGTTCTTTTCCTGCAGCGTGTGAGACTCCAGGATACACTGCACAGGGTTCAAATAGTTGTGGCTGGTGATTGCTCGTGACGTCAGTCTGAGAGGAAGGAGTGAGAGGGTGTCGGGGTGCGAGGTCATCAAGAACTGGATCCGTAATCTGCTGCCGTTCTCTGCTTGAGGCTTTCGTGGAAGTATATACGCGTTACCATAGAAGCGCGTTAGTAAATACGTCAAAGACAAACCTTTCGCCCGGAATTATCAATTATGAAATTAAGTTTGAATAAAATGTTTTCACAATTTTTAAAATGTCAAGGATGTTCAATTCATATAAGAAAATTAGATAACCTTCCAGGATTTATTGGTACCTGGGAAAACACGTTAATAAAGACTTACGTAAATAAATATAAGACATTTGTGAGTAGCTAAAAAAAAATTTCGGAATTACGAAACCGGATCAAAGAAATTGTAGACACGAATATTAATTATTTCCTAATTACGGAAGTGATATGCAGATTTATTGATTTGGGAAAAATTTTGAAATATTGAATTTCTATTTCAGTGAATCGAATGCGCGTCAATGAAGAAAATTCGATCTTGTTTATCGCTGATTTTTCATTTTTCTGTACGTTCACCTTTGCCGAATTGCCTCGTTATGTACTTTTCCTAAGTTGTGGTTAATGAACTTCGACCACATTTTTTTTCGTTATTCCCATCTCGAAACCAACACTTTCTTACGCTCATTGACCTTGGTTTTTACTTGGGGTTGTCTCAATGTCAAGAAATTAACTAAAAAATTCCCTTTGCGAAGTGTTTATTCAAATTTATACGGTCAAGAATTCTTAATAATAATAATAGTATGACTGTGAAATGAATTCGAGTTATGCAATAGATGAGTTTATAAAAAGTGAGAATTTTTAGCGTGTGAGAGCTCGTACGTGTCGATTTCCATCCCTTCTACCTCTATAATTTCGATACAAAACAAATTAAAATCAAATGCAATTCTACTAAATTTAGAAAAAGCATTTTTTTTTACCTTCCATCAGCCCTTTCTTTACTTCTGGATCGTGACCAATTTCCACTAGTATTTCCACCTCTCACTCTTTGAAATCTTCCATAAGCATCCTGTGGTCGGGTATTCCCAGGCGTTGTTCTCATTTCCGCTCGTGGCTCCAAATGACTTGATGATAATTATTAGAATTTTAAGAGATTAACTGATATAATTGTTGGCATTACCTTCCTCCTCTGGGAAAATTTCTTGGTAGATTTGTGTTAACTTTGGTCGTGCTTTTAGCTGATAGCAACTGGTTGCTTCGTGTGTTCCAAGGTGAAACGTTGCCACTGTTGCCTCTCGAAATACTACGATTAAGCCCTAAAACGGAGATCAGGTCGATTAAGTAAAAATGAAAGTTTTTAAATATTAATTTTAAATAAATGTAAAATATAAAAAAATCAAAATCAAAATTAAAGTTCACATTCGTTACTACCACGCCCACTCTTGTCATCTCCACGTCTTGAACCGTAAGATCCACCTTGTTGACTTTGAAGAAAACGTCCTCTAGTGTTTGTAAACGCTCGATTGCCTTCGAAATTTCCTCTTCCGCGGCCTCGCCCAGTATCCTGCAGAAACAAACGATGGTTTTACTGATCTTATTTACATCCAGTTGGTAAATTTACTTTGCTGGGGCGTTTATTGGTCGGTCCCGTGGGTACAGAACTCGGATGAAAAGTTTCCAGAGCTACAAAATCATCGACGTGCATCGAAGGTGGGCGACTGGTGTTTGGCGGTCGTGATCTGAACGGATCATTTGCTCTCGAGGGATGAATTCCACTGCGAGAAAATCCACGCCCTCTCATGGGTGCAACTTAAATATAAATTCAAACGTGTAAAATGTAAGAAACATTTAGAAAACATTTAAACTCACTAAAAGGTTTCTTCCCGTTTCGCTCTTTCTGTCCAGGATTAATTAACGGTTGATATTTGCGTTTACCGAGAGAAGTACCTTGCGAATTAACGCCTTTCTTTTTGCAATTCAGTGGAAGTAAATTATCTTTAGTTATACTGTCTTTGCCAAGTTCAGATTTCAAGTCCAATCCGGAACAATATCTTTCGGCCATGTTCTCTAAATCGCATTGAACGAGTTCCACGTCTTGATCGAAGTCGTCAGTATTTGTTGGCAGTAACCAATAAGTTGGGCTAAACCGATCGTCGTCAGTTTCGTTAACAACGTATATTGCTCTCATTTGAAATTGAGTGCTTAAAGTGTCGGGTTGCAGGAAATTCGGTTCCGGTAACTCTAGATAATAAAACAATAATAAAAATTAAATTTTTTAAATCATTTAATTTGTAACTTACCAGCTCGATCTCCTTTTATTGATTCGTTATTGAATTGCTGAATTAATGTAGTTACAGTCTCCATATTTTGAATGTCTACAGCTTCGTCTTCTTTATTAAAATCCTAACGCAAAAATATTTAAATTTGTTAAATTTTAAGGGTTATTTTTAAGTAATTAAAATTACTTGTAAAGTTTTTTCAATTTTAACGAGAGGATGAATAGAAACATCTTCCTCAACATCTTTTTCTTCTTTTTCTTTCCACTGAGTGTAAAGTATTAACTCAGATGTAGTAAAAAATAAAGTCCTCGGTACACCCTTTTATGAAAATATATTTAGTAAATTTATTTTAAATTAAATCCAAAAATACTATTAACCTGCGCTGAGTCCTCGGCATACAATAAACGAACAAAATCTAAACAAGTATTCAACGTCCCAATACTATCAACATTATCTTTATTAAAAGATGTTACGCAACGATTGAATATACTATGCAAAGTGTCTGGTTTTTTGTCAAAATTACTAAACAAATATTAAAAATTCAATTCATTCAAATTTTTATGTTTAGTAGAAATACTTACAGTTTGAGACAATAAAACCCCAAATCAGTTTCCAAAATCATTATAAGTGTTCGGAATGCTAGAATAGTAGTGCTGAATGATTGATTGGTATTGCTCACAAGATCTAAGAGTGCTGAACATATTAAAATCATTTGATCTTTCACGGGTAAAGCATTTCCTAACTACATTTAAAGAAAAATACCAAATGTTAATCGACTTTTCCACATAAATGTATTCTGCCTACCTGATCTACAGATGGTAGTGAATTTTCATTACCCAGAATTATTTCATAGTCGCATAAAGATTGAAAAATGCTCTGAAAAGATAAACAATGAATCGATAGTCAACAAAAAATTATTTTTAAATTATTCAAGAAATAGTTACCACTATACATTCTTGAATTTGAAGGTGTACAGTTTTACTCGACACCGTATTTAATAGTGAAATTAATTTAGGTAATAATTGCACATATTTCTCGTCTAGTTTTGTACTGAAAATTATTGAAATAAATAAAAGTTTATAAAGTGCTTTATATTTTATATTGTGTTACTTTGCTCTTAATAACTGAAGTAAAGGCATTTTGATACAAGGCTGATTTACGAGGCAATCCAGCATATTTAGTAATCGATAAGTATGCGTATCATTAAGAAGTACGGCATTTCCTAAATCCTCAGGTCCTTTTTCTTCTAAATATTCTAACATAACATCTGCAATGGCCCTTGTCACTATTAATGAGCTCGATGCAGATAAATCAGCCAATTGAACACAAACACGTCTTAGTTGTTGTTGTAACGATGGCAAACTTGTCCCTGAAGCAAGTGATAATCATAATTTAAATAAAAATCGCGAAATATTTGATCGACAACTTACCAAAGAATTGTTTAATTATGTCTCTTAATTCGTTGTTCATTGAATGCAAATGAGCACTCCACAATTTTCGAGCATTAGTTGCTTGTAATATGTCATCGTTTGACAAAGGCTGATATAAGAAATTGTAAAATTAATAACAAAATATACAGTAAAACAAAAAAATTCAGTTCGTACTTCTCTCGTTTGAATCGGTAATGGGAGGGGCAACAATTCCGATATTATTACTAACCCACTCAGAAAATTGCACGGGAGAGCTGTCGTAAATTTTAACACATCTTGCAACATTTGAGACCACAGAGACTTATTTAAAGCTTTAAAAATCATTTAATTAGTCACTACACATTAAATAATACAACAAAACATTTACTTTCATCAGAATCTGAGACGGTCATTATAGGTTGCGTGTACGCAAGTAGGATTTCTATGATTTCATTTTGAATCTAGAAAATAAATGTAATTTTATATACCAAACAATGATTTATAAAACTATTATAAAATTATTATACTTACGCCTTGTGCCATTGGGTAAAACGATGATGTAATAGGAATAATACTTAAAAACGATGAAACTCGAAGAATAATTGGTACAGCTACCAAATCCTTATACTATAAATAAAACAATATTTAATAATATCTTTATATAATAATTGAAATTATTTCTATTACCTCTGCATTTCTGCAATAGATTAAATAACATAGACTATGCTTCATTAGTGAAACAATTGGCTTAATCAAAGCCAGCAATAAGCCCCATTGGGGACCAATCGTGGCATAGTTTTGAGGATATGGATATTGATAAGCATCACAAATTTTTTGTAGAACAGTGATGAAATTACTTAACCCATCGTTAGCAATAAATTGTATAATTGCATATCGGTATTTCAATTCTTCACGTTGCTCTAATTGGATACAAAAAAATCGAATTAAAATAAATTCAAATTTTATAGCTTTAAATTACCTTCATGTTTGAGGTTTGTTGCTGACGAAATGCATAAGTCTTTAAGTATTCGAACTGATGTAATTAATTCTCCTGGAAAAGTAAGAATTTCTTCTATCAAAGTCTTAACGATGCCACACAAAGGAGCAATAGCATCTGCTGAATAACTGGGAATTCGTTTCATCACTGAAAACCAACTCACAATTTCTTGCAATTTCGATGACGATTCTATACAAAATAAGTAACATAAGCTTTTTGCTACGAATTGGAAATAAACTAATACCTTGTGTACAAATATTTAATAATTTTTCTCCAAAGTTTTTCAATAAACTCACATTTTCAGAATAATGGGTGATTACTAACAACAATTCAGTCGCATACCCCATTGAAGCAGATTTTCTAATTTTAATATCATTTTGCTCATCTCCTATTAAAAATATTTAAAATATTCAATAAATTTTATATTATTTACTTGTCACATCATACCCGATAACTCCAAAAATGGTACCAAAGCGTTTAAGTTGTGCTCCATACTCAATACATCAACTACCACTTGGCGTCCAATAGGAACAAAAACCATTGTATACAACGGTTGCAAAACTGCTAATGCTTCGGGATCGTCTAATTCTTTCTTCGAACTGTCTGCAAGTCCAAAAAACGTTAAAAAAAATTGCCTATATAGCACTATTGAATCTACCTTTGCTGTGAAAGTCCAATAATGCATCTACATATTGTAAAACTTGTAAATGATACACTAATTGAAGACCCAATTGATGAGGAACTTCTTCAGAAGCTTCATCACGTCCATCATCCTGTTATTTAAAAAAATGTAGTATTAATTAACTCTTATAATCGTTGTATATTTACTGGAGATTGAGTAAGCAATCGTATGATTCCATTCATAACATCTGGTTGCGTTAATAAAAACAATAAGCCATGTTGCGAATGCATCAATGTTGTAAGTAAGTCTTTCACTGAATCAAAGAGTGATAAGTGACTATTCACTCCGGGACAAGAGAGCAAAACGAATAACGTTTCCAGAAATCGACTAATATATATATTTAAAGACAAAATAATAACTCATCTAAATTATTAGTAGTATAAGGGTAATTAAATTACTTGTTTTTTAATAAACAATAAAGTCCTGGATAAGCGTCGTGAGGACTTTCTAGCATTTCGAATTGAGATTTCGTTGGTAAAAATCGTTTTGGTTGGGCCTGTGAATATTTGAATAAATTTAATTGAAAAATATTAAAATATTAAACTTACAATAAATAGTTGGGCATGACCAAGTATTTTATTAATTTCCGCCAAATAAGATATTATATTTTCGGTTTCATTGTCATTTAGATAATTAACAGAAAAATTTTCTATTTCATTATCTGTTGAAGTGTTATTAGTTTGTTCGTTATCACTGTCTTTGGCCAAGTCTGGTTTAATGGATGAAATGTCAAATGCTGCAAGATTGTCAACCAATCTAAAATTAAATTTACAGAAAATGTTATACTTAAATTGAAATTGTGTGAAAATCGCTTTACTTTTCTACTGCTGATGAAAATTTCGATATAATTTCAAAGACATGAATTTTTTTCAATAATGCTGAAATGGCTACTGTAGCTCGAGATGACTAAAAATAATAATTAAGAGATTTTTCCATCTAAAGTTTTCTAAGAAAATAAAGACATTTCCAAATTTACTTGTTTGCTTAGAATTAAATTTAATAATCTTTGATAGTCGCTCTTCTGTTCAATATCACCACTCGGTTTATGTTTCCTTAAAAACGTTTTCATTCCCTTTTCAGTCCGAGTACTTGCATCGAGTGCTTGAATTATGAGCAATTTGATTGATAACGCCATGTATTCTTTTTCATATAAATCCAATAATTTCGTTTGCACATTTTTTTCCTTAAGTTAATCACAATTAAATTTGAATTAAATTTTTATCATTTTATTTGACAATGAATTTGTTACCAGTAACTGATGCATTATTTCATTATCACAGTTACATAATGCAATTGCCAATCGGATTCCAGCTTTTATATGTCGCACTTTGTAAACGGGTTGTGATTGTTCAACAGCTTTTTCAAAATTCAAACCATCGCATAGCCAATCCAATAGAAGCTCTACGATACCTTGTAAGCAATGCAATAGGGTCTTGTAATAAATTTCTTTTAAAATATCAAATTATAAAGCCAACCTTTCAACTCTGAACTTTGTCGTAAAATAACTAATCCCGGTACTAAAATTGATGGCAATAATTCCATCGCTTCAACCCACCTATAAAAATTTAATTAAATATAAGCTTAGTTTTAACTTAGTTTAGTTGATATTTCACTTTTCAGAATGATCTTTATCTTCAAAATATTCCACAGTTTTAAGTATTTTCTGAGCAGTTTCCATAGCATTTTCATCTGGAGGACAACCCATTTTCTTCTTTTCGATTTCATACGGTGTTAAACTGGGATCTGAAAAGTACTAAATAAGAAACCCCAATGTTAAAAGAGCAGTTGAAAACATGTAAAATAGGTTATACCACAAGCGATGTCAATTCACATTGATATGGATTAAAACTCGAAATGTAATTCCACGGATCTTCGGACATTTCGTAATAAAGATCGGGCTATCAAAACATAACAATAACATTAAATCCAAAATACAAACCACATATAGTTTATTATTTTCACCATATCTAAATTCCTTTCTTCCCCATCAGACATAAATTCTTCATCACTGAGAATTTCATCGTAGATAAATTCACTGTATCCACCATCATTGCCCTCCCCTTCGTGGATTTCGCCATCGGATAACACATCCACCGTTTGCTCAGGCGAATCGTCCGGTGTCAAAGGATCAAATAATTCCGAAGGAACTGGAACTGTAAGAGAATTCAATTTTAACAAGATTCTACAATTTTTCTAATTAAATTTAATTCACCTTTATCATCTGACACTTCTCCGGGCTCAATTTCATCCTTTGGTGGAGGCGGCTGCTGAGGCGGTGGTGGCGAACAAGGCCCACGTCCTAATCGCGGATCATTTTCAGCCGGCAACGGCGGTGTTCGAGGTCTCCTTTTAGGTGATGATGATATGGGTGGTGTGCGCGGTCGTTTACTATCCGTTCGCTGAGTTTCTCCCTTCGCAGCCTCACTTTTAACAGTTCGAACTCGAACGTCAGTTTCAATCGAAGGTTCGGGATTCAACTCATCTTCTTTGTCGGGGAACCGAATTCTATCGGCAGGCAAATCTTTATCCATCGTTTCACTCGTTTTCTCCCATCCGGGTTCGTTTTCTGCTTCCCTTTCATCGTAAGTGGGAAACTCGACTCTCTCGGGTTCTCTGTATTCTCTATCTCTAGGCTTTTCTTTTTCACGTTGTTGCGTTCTGGGATCTCTGCTCTCTCGATCTCTGTCTTTGTGGTCCCAATTTGCTTTTTTCTCGTCGTAAGAGTCACGAGAATATGAAGACCTGGTATATACATTTCGTTCTTTCGAAAAACTGTGAGCAGAGCATAATAATTAACAATCAGTATTGAAATATTTAATTTTAATCATTTCTTACTTATCCTTGGTACTTGGTGGATGTTCGCCCGTCGTAGGCCAAGATCTTCCAACTGGTGGATAATCGTATTCGTACGACTGATGTTCGGGATATGCTGATCGTGGTTCTGGATATGCTGGTTTCGGATGATCCTAAGAAAATCAATTTAATTTAATGTTGATACTCTTAAATTTTGTTACTCACGGGAGGATATTGGCCGTGTTTCTGGGTCTCTGGAAATGCAACTTGTTCAGTTGTTGCTTGAATAATTGATTCAGTTTCCAATTGAGACTCTCGATCCCATTCGGGATGAATTGATGCATCAGCTGTTTCCTTTTCTAAATCACGAATAATAAAATTATTATTTGCTGGAGAAAAATCAAACTTTTAGGCTATTATACCTCCACTTCTTATTTTTTGTGTGGTTTGCGGCGGAGGCGGCGGTGGTGGCGAATTTCTCTCTTTTATTTTGCTAATTGAGCCGTAAATTGCTATTGTTATCGTCGTGTACCAACCACGTAATACCAAACCATCAGTTGGAATCTTAAAATAAATGCCGTAATAAAGTAACGAAAAATAGAAATTGTTTAGCTCATAATCAATACCTTTTTCTTGAAAGTGAGCTGGATGTCAACATTCTGTTTATACTCCAAACTGAAAATGTATTAATGAATACCAGTTTTAATAGAAAATAACAATTATCCAAATACCTTCCTAGTCCTTCAAAAGTTGATGCTCCAGTTTTGCTTAAATCATTTACAAAAAATTCTAATTCAAATTGGGACGGATTTGTAGCTCTAAAATTAGAAATTATTGCAGATTAATAAATTAATTGTTCAAATTATTATCTTTTTTTTCTCATTTACCCCAGCCGCACTCCTCCCGGAAAATCAGCTTGAACTCGCGTACCCAAAGGGATAATACGAACTTCGTTGATATATACTGGATCGGGAAACTGAACCAAATCCAAATTCAACTCCTGTAAAATAATCAACAAAAATTAAAACAATAATTTTAAAGTAAATGAATGTCATACCTCATTACTCTCGTGCGAAAAAGTATCAAAAAAAAGTAATTCCATAGTGTCGACTGCCATTTGAAATATTGAAAATTTATTCGAATATATAAGATTTCAATTTGCTGCAACAATCATTAGAGAATACTTAAGTGCAACGCCGCTTGAGTTCAACATCATTACGTATTTATTCCTGCCTACGTTTTATAGTTTAATCCAAGCGGAACGAATCGTGGGTGCAGAAAAGAGTGCAATATCAATTAAAGAATAGGTCGATTTTTGCATCGATCATAACATTAACGAGATACTTGCAGAGAAATGAAAAGCGCTATAAAATCCAACTTTGAATATAATTTCCTTCAGTTGTCTCGAGAGATCGCTATATACGTCAACATCAACTTCCCAAACCTGCTGAGAATCCTCGTGCAACTGCCTTTGATGGGGAACGTTAAAATTGACGTCAATCACGGCTGCTAGTTGCAGAATATTGCGTACATTTATATTTAAGCCTATCGACGAAGAATTTTTGAATTATTAACAAGGAAATCGATTTAAACGTTAATTCATTTTTCACTCATTTATCGCAATCTTGCAAATGTTGCCAGCTCATCTCATTGAATAGTGTTAGTGACGTCAGACGTGAACACTTCGGTTTTACCGTAGGCGATTTTACTTTAGAGGTTCAGTCAGTAAACGAAGTCTTGTGGTGACGGAAAATTTAGCATTGATTCACGTTGGTTTTACCGGTTGATTAGGGACAAATGTCGAAGCTTGAACAAGTGCTAATATTGGAGCCTCAAAATGAACTCAGATTTAGAGGTATGTTGTGTGTTAAATGGTTAGGAAATAAATTTGATATGAGAGCCGCCATATTGTTATGCTAGCTTTTAATAGGCCTAAGTGCTAGCCTGATTCTATGATATAAGGTGATTTAATCAAAAATCCATCAAAGTCACATTCAATTACAAAGTAGTTGAAGTATTTATTAAAATTTAATCCAGACTTAAAAGTAGGTAAAAATGAGTTAATTTGATGGTGTTTTCCGAGCCCTCGTATCGATGCTACGTTGCAGTTTTGAATTGTGCCTATAATAGTTAACTGAATTCATAACTATTAGTTATGACTGTTAGTAATAAATGCAATTGAAATTCTATTTCGTTGGAAAAATTTAAAGCTTATCTCACAATCGTAATGGAAAGTTGTTAAGCAATGATATAGTGTCGGTGATGTATCTTAGTGCGTGCTTGAATATTTGAGATTAATATTTGTTTTTTTTTTTTTTTTTTTTAATTTTAGGTCCTTTTACGGATAAAGTTACGTCTTATTTGTCATTGACTAATCCAACAGATAGGCGAGTATGTTTCAAAGTCAAAACAACAGCTCCGAAGAGGTATTGTGTGTGCCCCAACAGTGGAATTATGGATCCAAAATCATCGGTGGATGTAGCAGGTATAAAAATATATTACGATTTTGTGATTAACTGACTTTACTGTTAGGAATTCTGTCAAAATTAATTAAAGATGTGAAAGAAATGTTAGTGGTTGCTATTAACTATTTTTCAATTGAGAGCAATTAAGAACAATTAGATGAAATAATTTTATGAGAGTTAATGGGTACTTATTGTGATGCGTTTGTTTTAATTTACAAAATAAAATTTTAATTATATTTTATGTTTTTAATTTTTCTTTATTTTTGAAATGTATAGTGATGCTGCAACCATTTGATTACGATCCCAATGAGAAAAATAAACATAAGTTCATGGTACAAACCATGTTTGCACCTGAGGGGGAAATTGTACAGGAAACACTCGTAAATATTCGATTTTTAAGTTTTTTCATATTCGTTATTATTGAGATTGATTTTATTTCGTAGTGGAAGGACGTTAATCCTGACAATTTGATGGATACGAAGTTGAAATGCGTTTTTGAATTGCCAACGGAAATATCACAGGTTGGTTCTTGCAGTAGTTCATTGTTGAACTGATATAAAATTGATTTCCATTTTGAAAAAAATTAATTTTTAACTGACAGCTGCGAAATTAAAGTAATTGTAACTAAATTTAGTTCAAGCAGAAAAGGCGTTGAATAGAGTTATAATTGTGAACTGGTTACAGTAAAAGTGTTATTATGCATGCATTAGGTGCATTCAAAATTTTCAAAAAATTTTGTTTCGGTTGAGTTTTAGAGTAATTCGAAAGATTTGGGTAATAATTAAAACGAAATGAATTTACAAAATTTTGAATTCACCTAACTTACCTTAAAATTTTTAGCTTTGAAATTCACCATTCTTGATTGTGAATATGCATGTATAAACTAAATCCAAAATTAAGTCAAAGTAGAACTTTGGGTTTAATTACAATAAATAAATGTAAAGAAAAGAAAGTTTGGATAAGATATTATTTGTTAAACTTTTATTATAATAAAATTATAATTTAGCCTGTATATTTAATATCAGTTAGTGCTAACTCGTGTTATTGCAGTCCATTCTAAATATTATAAATAACTATTTAACATGAGGTTCAGGAAGTCTTCTAAGAATAGCATTACCATAGCTGAATAAGAAATCAACTAAAATAAAAATACCTCATTCCAATCTGAAAAGGTTATATTTTAGTAAAGACCAGTGACTTAAGGAATTTTTAAATGATTTAAGTGATTTATGCAATTGTGGTGACAATCACGTTTAAATATTGAATTGATTCAATATTTAAATTCATGAAATGTAATTAGTCTTAAAATATTAGAACTTTAGTTTTGATATTGTCTTCTTGACTTTCTAAATGAAAATCCAATATTTGAGTTAAATTAGCAATTACGGTTAACATTAAATTTAATGAGTACTTAACGTTGAATAAATTAACTTTAATCTTATTAAATAAAAGTGGTTTTGCTCTATGCTGTTGCCGATGTACGACACTCAGTATCGCAACAGAGATCAACTGAAACCGGAAGAGTTATGAGTACTTAGGTACTTCCGTTTTAAGAAATAAGTTTTTGATTAGAAAAGTTAGCATCCAAGTTATTTAATTCTCGTATGGCAATCATTTGGTGCAATGCTTATGAAGTTTTCTTTTCCGAGTTTTGCATTTATTATTTTGCTTTAGATTAATAAAGTATTTTTTTAAATACATAAATAGCTGTAATTGTTTAAACTTACAATTTCAATTGCCAAGGTTGAAGATTTGTTTTGGGGAAAAACAAACGATATTGGTAATCCTTTGGAAGGGATTTTAAGCCGTTGGATGATTATTCTTGCACTTTAAAGATCTCCATTGTGGCAAAATTTTCATTAGTTCAGTTCGTTTCCTGGTACTAGGTCTGCCTTGAGTAACACAAATAAGGCCAACTAACCAATTGGAATGTCTATATTAGCAGAAAATTTGCGATTAAGCTGTGCAGCGTTCAGGTTACAGTCTAATGGCGATAGCCTTGGAACGAATAAGAAGGGCATGTTTAGGTAATGCTTGTATGTTAATAGCAAAATTTACTTTCGTGTTGTTAGTTTTGTTGCTACTTTTTGGCCAGACTACACTTTTCATAGACTAACAAAGTGACATGATACTTGAAGGAGAAACATCTCTCATTAAGACTTCTAGTGGTGGATTATTGGAGTCAATACCTGATTTGAAAAATATGTATTTGTAGTCGAAATCTTTAGTTTATCTACTTTCTGATACTGACAATAACTGCACCCAATTTTTCAATAGAAATTGAGAAATGTTTATCTAATGAGATAAATTTCGAGTGTTTTGAAATTATTCAGTTTCGTTTTGATTGTGTGTTAGCAAATTTCCACTTTGTGAAATATGTTGCAATTTTAATTTTTTAAACTAGATAAGAGCAATATAAATTCAATTAATTATAAAAAATTTAACAACTAAAAAAAAGAACATTCGTTTGAGGATTATTTCAGAGCAATTATTCTGAAGAATTATTTTTTTTTAAATTATGTATTTTAAAGCTACTAAGTTTAAAAATCGTTTGCTAAAGATAACCTTTAAAATACTTGATGACGTGACTTATGTGCACCACTTGACATTAGGTGCTCGCCAATGAACCACCAATTAAAATTCGCAAGGTTAATGCATACAATTCTAATTACATGCGTGAACTTTGCAAATTTTTCAAGATTTAGTCATCTGATGCTTAAAATTTGCTGTTTTAAAATGTATATCGATTTTGATCAAATGTTGAAATCAAAAAATTGATAATGATAATAAGTACAGTTGTTAATTCTCTTTTGTGAACTCTTTGTGCTTATCAATATTAAAAATCAATGAATAAGATAACATTCAGATAAATAATATTTAATTGAAATTTTGCGATTTGGTAAATGATTTTTACCAAGTTTGATACTTTCTCAATAAGCTATGGCCATAAAACCTGGAAAATTTTTATGGTTATCAGAAATTAAATTTGGAAAGTTCATAAGTAGCCAAATATTGCAGATCTCTAAACATTAATAATTTTACAATAAGATTTAGAAGTCATTAAATATTTGGTTAAAGAAAAAAAACCACCATGAGTCAGAACTTTTCTTTACAGTAAATGCTTTTGGGAATGCATAGGTCAAAAGTTTAATTAGGACTCGAACAATCCATTCGTATTATCACAAAAATTCCGCAAACTATAAAAATTTAAAATTAAAATGGCAATGGATTTTTAGAATGGAAAGTCTTTTAAATCAAAGCAGTTATCTTTATTTATATGTCTATACAAACACAACTAAAACGGAAACCAATTATCCGTGATGCTTTCATACGCAATGAGTTCAGTGAAGCAGATAAAACACAACTAATAACTAAAAGAAGATTTTTAAATTTCCTTTTTTAAAATTTTGTTTAGATTGCCATATACACTGGTCGCATCTGTTATTGGAACAGATTCAAGAATTTAGACATTTTAATATTGTTTTCTTTTTTGCTCTTTTTAGCTTTTGCATTTAGCTATTTTTTTTATTTTTGGGTGATTTGGTCGTTATTAAATCAAGAAATCATTAAAGTGGATTTTTTCAAAACATTTTTTTCAAGTATTTTAATGTATTTTGTTCTGTACGTGCTTAACTGAGTAACAAATGCATTCCTAAATTTCTAAAGGTCATCCATTGATATTTGCATGTTATTTAAAACGTAGATTTTTCTTCCGTGTTTTTTCTGTTGTCAGTCATCCAAGAACAAAACGTGCAATATCAGATTTTTCAAACCTGCATTTCTGGTTTTATGCATTTATGTAATAACAAATAAATTCTTTACATAATTTATACTAAATTGTGATGTTAACTTAACCATTTTGTAGTAATAAATAATGTGCAGTTTTAAAAATATTAAAGATTAACCTAGGTGTTGTTAAAATGCAATAATCGCGCAATTGGATTCGACAAATTATTGTACAATTGTCATAGCGATTAGCAATTTCATGGTCACAACAATTATCTGTCTTTAAATTGCATGTGGGGTAGCGTGTAATACGAGCATTCTATAGGAAATCCATAAATAGCTGTTTTGGCGGATTTGATAAAACTAACTTTTAAAATATATTAAATTCAATTTTAATTTTTTTTTACAGAACAACGTAGACGTGAATTCGTCTCAGTTGGACACTAAGCCTTCCCTGTTAATTAAATCAGAGCCTCACTCTCCCTTGCCCAAGCCATCTCCTAAGGTTTGATTTATACATTTAATCTCATATTTATAATAATCATTTTAGTACATTTTCAAGGCTGGAAACGCCGATATGGAAATAAAGAAAGCGCTAGAAGAGAATAAAAGATTGAGAGAGGAAATTTCAGCTCTGCGGCAGACTAATGTGCAGCTCAACGTAAATATACAAATTCAACGTTCACTTTGAGCAATAACTTCAGATAGTAAAATATTTTTCTAACCTATAGGAAGAAGGATTGCGACTCCGTAGGACAAATATGGGTGGCGACAGTTCGACTTTGGGTAGCAATTTAGCCGCAACCCAAGGCGCCATGTCTCTTTCGAGCCTCCAAAGCCAGACTTTGCCCGTAAACAGCGTCACTTTCTGGGCTCTAATGTTTGCCGCACTTATGTTCGGATTCATGCTTGGCAGATTTATTGTGTAGAAAGCAAATTGTTCTTTGTGGAGTGCCGTTCGTTTCATAAAAAGATATATTCTGTACAGCTGAGATCACTACACCTTAATGTCATTTCTCCCTATTAAGAAATAACGCATAAGAAAAACTAAAAATATCCGGAAATAAAACCCATGACACCATAGATCTCTTTCCTACTCGAACGATGTCGAGATTGTTACCGGGTTATGTAGGTAAACAATGATATAGTTAAATACTCCATTTCTTGTTTTTGTTTTTTTTCACTTGTTTTAGAAATTGGATGTTATTGTAATTTAGGTAAACACTGCGATTTGTTTTGAAAATTTAAAAATGGGTTAGAATTTTAAAAAATCAAATGAACTCCGCTGTACAGTCCTTAACAAGCAGGGATTGGATTTGATATCGCTACGGAGGCATTGGGCAATATTTAACTGAAAAAAAAATGTTTAAAGAGTTATAAAGAGAACTTCGAAGTTATATTCCCTAACATAGAATTAGTATTTGTTTACTGCAAATAATTAAAAAAAAATAAAAATCTGAATTAACACTTGCCTCCTTTTTCCCAGTCGTTTATTATTATTTTTGCCTTCTCTTCGTGTTATAATTAAAACAAATAACGATAATGCCCAATAGCTCAAAGGTGATCTAGTTGTAAATCAGGTAATTTATCAAATAAAAAACAATCAAAGGTTGCGTTTTTTATTTTTAAATTTTTAGCTTTGAAAAATGGATTTTTAAATTAGTGTTTTAACTAATTCAGCGATACCAACGGTTTGCAGTTCTTATCCCAATGTTGCCAACTTTAGATGCGTTGAGTAGTGAATTTCAATTTTATCACTGAAAAATAAAACTGGAATTTTTGTTTTCGATGTTATTTTCGTTTTTTTTTTAAACTTAGTAAAACAAAGTGCAATGCAGAATAATTTGGTGCTGAAAATGTTTTTTTTTTTGTGGTTAAATAATTTTTTTTTTTCAAAATAAAAGCTTCCAGAGTTGATTGTGGTACGATACGAATGGTAATGTGAAAATGTTAAATTTGGCCGCATGAATTTATGTTGGGCCTAAATGTAATATTTTTAATTAACCCATTCCTCCCGCAATTCTTTCATTCTGTGAAGTTTAAATTTTACAGACAAAAATGCTGAATTGTTTCCTCCTAATTATCAGCATCGTGTACAATATTATTGTTAAAATTTGCTGTTCGCATGTGCAGAAAAAAAATTAAAATTTAAAAAAATTTCAAATGCAAATTGCTGTAAAGATTTTGTTTTTCTTTGTTTTCATTAAACCTGCAATAGGCGAGTTTTGTTAACCCTAATCTTGCACACCTGTAATGAAGTTAATTTTTATGTTAACCTATGAGTAATAATTTTATATTAGTTTTAAAAAAAAAATTTTTTATTACGACGACAAGTAATGTAAGAAAATATGTTCACCAAATACTCTTTATTTATTTATTTATAAGTCATATTAGTTTCTATGCACGAACTAATTCACAATTAAAAATTGTTTTTTGGTTTGCAATTGAAAATGAAACAATTCAGTTGTTGAAGACTATAAAAATTTTTAATTGGCTTTTTTTTATTCAATTTATTTGTTTTAGCCTATAACTGTATCGCTTCTTAAAATATAATAAAATTTGGTAAAATAGATGCGTATTTTTCTGCACCAACTTACATTAAAATTCTTCAGCTACGCAGGAAATTGTAATTTGAATCAGGTGGTGGTGTAAGTCAAAGGTTAAAACAGTTATGACATGTAAGAAGATATCTAGAATTTTGGATTATTTATTATTCTATTTATTACGACTTATGGAAGAAAACGTAAATTTTAATACAAATAAAATAAACTAAAAAAAAATTTAAATAAATATTTGCACTTTAAGGGGAAAGCCCGTCTTTTTCCTGTTGCTTATCATCAGTTATTATATTTAATGTTAAAGTTCTTAAATTTAATATTACTAATTTTATATAAATAAAATACTGTATACTAAATATGCTATTATATTTAATGGGCTAACAACCTTTTAGAAATTATAAAAATTGAGAATTCGCATTTTACTTTGAATTGAAAAATTTGTCGAAAATGAAGAATTAAGATACAACTAAATTAAATAGATGATTTAAAGATGATGCAATAATTCACAGGAGCTATAGTGTTTTAATTACCTGCCAATTCAAAGCCAACAGACCTTTCATATGACTATGCGACAGTAAATTTGTTTATGAGATGCATTTATTTTTATGTTGATTCATTATTTATTTAAATAAAGCAATATTACTTTGTGGCTAAATAAAAAATTCAAATACAATTTTAATATTTTAATGTTTTTATTTAAAAATTTTAAAGTAGATTTGATATTAACTTTAATATGACTAATGTTAAATGCAAGTACAAAAACTATTGCTCAGCTTCCAGCATCGGATACCAATCACATGTCGTCGAGAAGTCTTATGATTAGTTATGTAAGCATTGAGAATACGTATAATTATGAGGCACTTAATTTAAACCCGAGAAGTAAAAAGTACGAAATAGCAATTTAAAAAATAAAAAACTTCAAAAGAGAAGAACAAGTAGCTCCAATAGCAACCGTTTAATTTTTTTATTATTTCCCTATTATTTCGTCTGCGTTTGTGCGATAAAATACTGTTTTTTAAAGTTAGTGGTTGATGTAATTTCCCGTCAAAACATTAATGATGTAAGGGTGTAAAAATAGAGTTACGCATGCGCTTAAATGTAACGTCGATCACATCGCTGTGAATCATCTAACCTTGGGTAGACGTCATTTATTCGTTTTCTGATTGGTCGAATCAAGATTCGGGAAAATCCCGTTTATTGTTGTTAAAGTCAAAGTCTACACGTGATTTTAGTTCATTAAATAAATATAAAATGCGGGAAAAGCCCGAAAAATTATATTATAAATGTTATTTATAATCGATAAATAAATAATAAATTTTAATTCGTTTGCAAATTCCGGTCAATATTTTAAAAACCATTTTCACATGTTTGGAAAAATCAATTAAAAACATTTTTCAAGCTCAGAAATTTTTGTATTGTCTAAAAGAATGTGAAATTATATTAACTTTTTAAATATTTAATTGATTTAAAATATATGCGAATGGCAATTTATTTACAAGTCACTCCAAAACTGATTATTATTAAAATTTTTTTTTTCACGGTTTATTGTAATTGGTGCTACGATTGATAAAAAAATAAATAAAAAAAGCACCGGATGATCACCAAGCAACGTCCCAGCCATTGGTATTTGCGCATGCGTCGATTTCATCCAAAGGGGGGTTTCCCTTTGGAGCTTAATATACTTAACCGCGCTCGCTATCGTGTATTCACCGTTTTTCTTTCGGTTGACACTGATTACAAGTCGTCTAAACTAGAAAAATTTAAGGTGGGATTTAATACTTTTTTCCACTTAAAGCTGCTTACCATTTTCTTACGATAATAATGTTTAATAATATTTAAAATAACATTTAATGTCTGGCCGCCACTTTTGCGGCTTTTTGAACTTTAAAAAAAGTTTTACATTTGTCATCGCGATTTAATTTAGCTTAATTTTAAAAATTGCGGATTTTTTTTTTGGCTCAGATGCCGCGAAAGCAAAAGAAGCTAATTACATGGATCGTCGATTGTTTGAATGCCGGCAAATTCGAATGGGTTGACGAAGTGGCAATGATTTTCTTATTGCCATGGCCGCGTCAAAAGTGTAAAAAGTGGATTGAAGATGCATCCTGGTTTGTCATTGTAAGTAAATGCTATTACAAGTGTAATAATTCAGTAATTATAATTTAATTCATTCCTGATAATATTCAGGAGTATATTAGAATGCAAGGGGATTATCGAGATGGAGATAGAAAACAGTATGTGAAATGGAAAGCTCGTTTGCGCACAGCGCTAAACAAAGAAAAATCGTTAAAAAAAATTAAGGAGATATCTCAAGAAGGGTTTAAGATATTCCAGCTTCTTGAGTTACCGAAGGGAGTTAAAATAATTCCGAGAAGACATGAAGAGGCAATACCGAATGTAGACGAAATATACCGTCTCGCAGATGATGAGGAATTAAGTAATTTAATTTACTCTAGAAATAATTGTAATTTTAACTTAATTGATTCTATAGTTTTGCCAGATATTTCGGTTAATATGAATGATGACAGTGGAATCGACTCGCCAAGTTCTTATGGTTCAGATATGACGTTTTTTGAGTGTTATAATGATTTGGCGTGTGATTTGGTTTTGAACAATTTTAATTGCTCAGTAATTGACATTGGAGAGTTGGTTTTGAAGTAATGATTGTAAGTATGAATTTATTATTTGAAAATTGATTATAATTTGTTTTTAGTTTATTTGTAAAGGTTCATTGTTCGGTGTGTGTTGAGGTGGAGATGTTTTCTTTAAAAAAGGTGGTCAATCGACTTAACCGATATTCGACTTTTAAAGCACATCGTTTGAACATAAGAATTTTATCGATTTATGAGAGATGACGCAAATGTTTCGTGTCGTATTTATACATTGTATAAATGTATTTTATATAATTTAAAAAAAAATTGTGATTCCTATAATTTTTAAGTTTATTCACATTTATATCTTTACGAATTGTTTTGTAGAACTTTTAAATGTTTATAATGGTTAATTGATTTAATAAATATTTTAAACAAACTTGTGTAATTTTTTTTATTAAAATTAATTTTAATCAATACAATGCGACCCTGAAAATGGAAGTTCGTATCGATTCACGAGTCCGATTATTTTATACTAAGGAATGGTTAGCGAATATCAATATAATTTTATTCTTAATTTAATTTAATAATGATTAGAATGTGACTATTGATATAAATTAATTAATAAGTTAATCTCATAAACAAAAAAATATTTTAAACTGTAATATAATTTCGATGTCGAGCCGACCAGACAATGGCTAACTATACTTAAGTTATTTAAAGATCGGTAACCCAGCATACGAAGTGTTGTAAGGACTTGTTTATTATTGATTTCAAAAAAGTAAGTAACCTCAGCTGACTTTAACCGTAGCTTTGTATTTTGAGTCTGTGATTGATTGATTTTGCACATTTTTTTAAATTTTTAAAAATTGCAAATGGCCGTTAAACCAGAGGGAAAAACCCGAAAAAAAAATAATACCGTAATAAATAATTATAATTGTTAATAAAGTTCAGACGTTCTTAATGAATTTTTAACCATGATCCAAATACTTTTATTATGTTTTCAGATCTTCACACATAATAATTTCCTGCGTCGTAAAGTATTCCAGACGGCTATTTTATGGTTAAAGTTATTTAATGGTATATAGTATGTATAATACAATTTCGATAGTTGCGCATTTCCTTGGTAATGAATATGTTTTAAAAATATTTCGTTAGAATTCGCCTAACCATAACGTATCCTTTCGTGATTTTGAGGTATAATATGAGCAGTGTTCAGACTTTTGTATTCAATGCTGCATGAAGAATTTACCAAAAAGGATAATAGGCATTACTCTACCAAACATTGAATTAACGTGCAAAACATGGGTTTTTATTTTGTTTTTAAATATCGTATATTTTCAATCGCGCAAACATTCGTTTGATTTCATTTTTTCCCCGGGAATTTCCCTTTTTAAGCCGATTCTGTCTCCTCAAGCTATAGGATAAAAAGAAATACCGCCCCAATCCAATACTGTGTGAAATATTATGGAGATTGGTCTCACAGTTTTAGTTTTCATAGAAACAATATTCATACGGTATTAAAATTTAAACAAATATAATTATTTAATTTTCCATTATTTTATAAGGATCGAAATTCAACGTCCATTTTTATTTTTGATTAGTATTATTTTGATTTCTATAGTTAAAATAGAAGTGATTTAAGAAATCGGTAATTATATTTTCATCTCGGGGAGGGTTACAACCTATTCAGAAACACAATATTTTTTTTACCATCTAACATAACCTATACATTTGTAAGTGTCAATTACTCATGACGTATTACATTTCAATTTTTTTAAATGTTTTCAGTAAAGCTTAAGTAGTATTGTTTTGGTTATAGGATCATTTTTCCAAGTTGAGTTTACTTTAAGTATAAAAAATATATATATAAAGAAAATGGATGCTCGGACTGTGTGAACTGAACAAATCAAAAGGTTTAAATCACTTATAAATTAGGGTTGGATTGCATCTTGAATTTCAGTTGACAGTTTCTGGATTATTTTTAGTGCTTAAGGAAAATAAATAATTTCCTTTATTTCTGAATTTATTTTTATATATTTACATAAATATTTCCTGATAGTAAGTTTATGCTCTAATTTAAATTAATTTTAACTATTAAAAACATTTGCAATAAAACGAATGAGTTTGGCGTCGTGCCATGGGCAATTTTGAGTCACTAACTTTACGAAGGATAGAACTCTATAACCATACTTGGAATATTTTTTGTTTAGATTTTATTTATTTCTGATTATATTGGAAAATACTTTCGGGTGGAATTGATTACATCGAATTTTTTAGCAACTATTTTCAAAATTATTTGTAAAAAAAATTTTCATTTTTCATTAAATTTTTGTTATAATTTTCATACATTTACTATTAAATTTTAGTTTAATTTTACCATTAATTTATTTTCTGAAAGAGTTTAATGTTATGCCAAACCTATTCAATTTACTAAAAGTTTTAAAAATAGTTTAAATTGCTAGAATATCCGCCGTTTATGTTGTTACAGCTTTATTTCTAAGAAATTATTAGAGAAGGGCAAATGGTCTCTCAATTGCAAATTCCAGAGGACCTGTAAAGAGTTCCTATCAACAGGTAATAAATAAATGTCAATGAGTAGTACTTGTAATTACCGTAACGCCATCTCGGGACCATATTACCATTAATTGGAATCCATTGACAGGAATTAAAACCACAGCAATTTGAGGTAACAATAAACATTTAGTAAATTTTCCAGATAATTGTTAACAGCAATTGTATATCCTTCATTGTAGAATTTGGAGTAGATTAGATTATAATTGTTCGACGTGACTTACCATTGCCAAGCAAAAGTGCTCTAATCATCACGATACGAGTAAGTAAACTTTTCTTTTCTTAACTTGAAAGGTGTAGGGTTAACATAACAGTCGAAATTTGATTATTAAAAATATATTTAGATTATTTATTAACACATAAATTTAAAGAAAAACTTATTAAAAATATCGCTTTCTTCATTTCATTTCATTCGAAATACCTTTAAAATTAAATTTAACCATTTGCAGTTTAAATTAAATAAAAACAGTAATAAATATGTTACTATTTAGTATACAAAAATGAAAGTATATATACAAGTTCTTAAAGAATTTTTTTTTAAGTATTTAAGTATAGAAAATAATTACGAAACTTGATTAAATTGCAATAAAATATTTGCTCCATTTGCATGCGTTTTTCCTCACGAATTTACAATATATTCAAAGCTTAAATATATCAACATTTGATAAATTATTTTTTTTTTTCATTCTACTCTAGATTTGAAAAAATAATTATATAAAATATAAAATTACATATCAAAAAAAAGAAAAAAAAATATTTCTTTACAATTTCTCATTATTTATTGCCTCGACAATATTTGTGATTTACTAAGGTCAGATTCATGATTCCATCTTTTATTTACAAACTTCAAATCCAACCTCTTTTAACCCAGTTAGAATTTAAATATCGATTTTTCTTATCATCTTTCCCATTTCATGTCCAGCCAGCCAGACATTCTATTCACAACATTCCATTATTGTAAAAATATAATAAAACATTTTAAAAAAAAATTACAATTTTTTTTAGTCTATAATTTTAAAATTAAATTTTTAAATTAACGTGTCGGAACCTGGACTAAAACCGCCTCCATTCGTCTACCCATGGCTCCTTTACACACTTCGGTTAAATGTTTGTGCAGGTACCTTTTCTGAGCGAATAATTTACCGCACACTGGGCATTTCCAACGTTTACTGCTTTGAGTATGGATCAGTTCGTGTGCTCGAAGATTCGATCTATCATTTAAAAACAAATATATAAAAATAAAACACCAATTTTTTTACATAAAAATTCCTATTCCCCATTTAATAATATTTATTTCACTTAAACAAAAAAATACATTGAATTAACGAATTTCATTACCTGTCAGCAAAAGCCTTATTGCAGCCATCGTAATGGCAATGAAAAGGTCTTTCTCCAGTATGAACCCTTAAATGTCCTTTTAACAACCATGAGCGGGCAAACACTTTCGGGCAATAAGGACATAAGTATTTAGTGGGTTTGTAATGCACTCGTTGATGTGCATTGAAAGCAGCGAGAGAGGCGAATACTCTGTTGCATTGCACACAATTGAACACGGGTGGTAAAGAAGCACTGGTTGTGGCCAAAGATATGGGCACGGCCGTTTGAACGAGTTCGTTTGAAGTGTTGGTTGCAGTTTTCTTGATGACCAAATGCCGTTGTTCGATCGAGTGAATCGCAGTCGAATCTAGGCCGTCTCTGGCATCGTGGATGGAGGAAGTGTGTGAACCGCAGTTTTCCATGAGACGCAGGCGGGAACCTCGTTGAAGCAACAGGTACCGTGTGACTATAGGCAATCCACTCCATGAATGTGGTCTCATGTCTTTTCTATTTCTATCTGTAGTTTGAGCCGCGGGTCGGCGGATCACGCGACCTGATCTTGTGGTGAGGAGAGGACTTTCGTTATCCACCCCTTTAAAAAAATTTAATTAAATTAATTTTTTTATTTTATTTAATTTATATTTTGCAAAGGTCAAATCCACTTTCTAATCGCATTTTTTTTAAAAACGAGATAAAAATTAAACAAATCGGATAAAAAAATTTATATAAAAAATGTTAAGTCATTTTTAAATTTATTTTTAAAACTGATAATGAAGTAAACAATTCCATTAAGTCTTAATATTAAATTTTATTATTTTTTGTTCCGGAAAAAAAAAACCTTCCAATGTTCTATCGGTCGATTACAAATTAATCGAAATTATTTTATTTTTGTGAATTAAAATTTACGAATTACAGGATTAAATTTGGGATTTAATAATTTATTCAATAAAAATTTCTAACGGTATTTAAGGGCTCGTTAAGAGTAAAGTTCTTTGATTGTTATTTTTTTAAACGATCAACTTAACCAAAAATTATTCTCGAATTTAAAAAAAAAAATCAAAAATCAAACTCGAACACGCTTATAATGTAATAACTTACCATTACTTTTGTGTAACTGGATTGTATTTTGATAATTTCGCACACTCATTAAAAAACAGTGCGGCATTTTTATCAATCCAGTGTTAAGATGGTCGTTGAAAAGGTTCTAGTGGATTGAACAATGGTTGCCCTTCCATTTAAAAGCATGACTAATGTAATTCAAAAATTCAAGCCTGTCTTCAACAATACACTGTAGAATGCACACAACACGAGCTCAATAAACAACGCACTTGATTGTAAAGCACCTCCCGATCACACATTTCACTGCAAAACACACGATGTATGCTGAGAAAACCAACAATTTTCTACATTTTTCAAACTGCAAAACATTATTAATTGTATGCTTTATTACCAAATAACTCGACAACATTAGCAACATTTGTAGTATCACTTTTTTATCAATAAATTTATGTTCAGCATTGGCAATTGAAGTTTTTTTTTTTTCCTGTCTACATAAAATAAATTTTTTTTTTTTTCATCACTACACCATAAGATAAAATCCAAAACTGAAAATAATTAAAAAATAAGAAATTGTCACACAAATTTAATAGATGGCAGCAGAAACTGTTGCCAAGAAATAAAGTGTATTAAATTGATGCGGTTTTTTTTCCGATCTTGTTTTCCTTTTATTGGATATTTTATCGGAGGCACAGAAAAACAAAAATTCCACTTGATGCCCTTGTTTTGTCTTGTTGTTGTAGTTCAAATGAGGGTTTTTCAAAGCCCAATGACTAGTCACACATTGAGCTTGTTGTTTTTAAACACCAACGTTTTTTCATTGTTTTTTGGGGTTCAGAAAATATGCAGTTCCTCGAGATGAGACAAGCAGAAGCAATATTTTTTTCACTTTTCACATGGCAAATTCTTCTAAAGCAATTCAATGAACGCACCCGAATCAAATAATACAAATAAAAATATAAAAAAATTATCTAACAGGTTTTTGTTAACAAATTTATGGATTTATAATTTTTTTTTTTTGATCAAATTAAAATAATTTTTAAAATTTTTTCGTTTTTGGGGCCAAAGGATTGACACTTTTTTTCCGGTCTGTATATACAATTCAAGTGCAGGTATTTACAGTTAAAATCATTTGTATACCCTGTTAGTCAATGATACAATCGCCCAAATTTTAGTACAGACGGTAATGCGATAACTTGAAATTATCGTGTCGTACTATTAAATTGGTAACAAAAGTTTAAAAATTTAAAAAAAAAATTGTAAATACAAATTTCACTAATTGAATAGTAACGTTCATCGACAAAACCCATATTTTCCTATTTATGGTGCGCATTAAAAGAAAAATAATTTTTCTTTTCATCTTTAAAAAACAAAACAAAATTAACAAAAATCACGCCAAAATTTCTATAAATACTATAAATATTTTTTAATTTGTTTGTCTTTTACCTATTTTGTCATATTAACCTAATTATAAATGTTAAAAAAAAATTAGTTTCAAACAATCCAATATAAAAAAAAAATTACTAGAGACTAGAATCATCAGTCTTTTGAGGAGTTTCATTAACATTTATCTCCTATTTTAAACAAAAAAAGAAAAAAATAATAAAAATAGACATGACATTCACATACAATTTTTTATCCCTTTTGCCATTAACAAAAGAATGAAATTTAAATTTTGAAACGGCAATACATAAATGAAAAACTCAAAATTCTCAAATTTAGACTAAACTTTTTCCATATTTTTAAACTTAAGAATCAACATCAGTAACCAGAAATAAAGTAACAACATACAATGCATCGCATATATTAGTTAACATTTTTTTTCCTCAATTGAGTAACCAAAACAACCAGAAAAAAGGATGACATCATAGGATTGCAGATAAGATTTATCCAGTTCTCAAGTCACACGATTCATCCATACATTAAGATCGTTTTTCCACATCTGTCAATCGAGCGGATGCTCAGGGCAGGAGCGATTCACTTCAAACCAAGAGTCTATGCAACTAAAAATTAAAAAAAATAAAATTATAAAATATACCCCATAAACAAAACCAAAAAAAAAAACCTTTTATGGTAAATGCAAAGACAAGGCAATCTGGCGATGGTATCTCCTTGCTTTAAATCTTCCAAACATATAACGCATTCACCTTTATCTTCTGAGAGAACATCCTCTATTTAAATAATAATAATAATTAAACTCGTGAAAATAAAAATTGATAATAATGCATTTTACCATTGTAACTAATGCGAGGTTTTGTGAGGCACATAACTAAATGGCATTCTACATCGTCGGGTAGAACGAATTTCGAACACACGGGACATTTGATACCTAAAAAGAAAATAAAAATAATAAATAAATTGCATATCGACACCTGTTATTCTATAGCAACTAAAGAAAAATACAAACAAAAATATCGATCCAAACCTCTAACATTAATGTTTCAGTTTGGCATTTAACGCGAAATAAAATCGAAAATCAGGCACGAAAAGAGACTACTCTAACTAATTATTAGCACATAACATAGATAGAACAGTATGTTCAGTATATTGAGAACCAAACGTAAAATCTCCAAGGCAACCTTTTTTCCTCGACATTAGCTAGCAAAAATTTTCTTACCGTAAACGGCGCAACCGATAGGTCGTCTATGTGAACCAGTTTGAACAGTTTCTCTCTGTTCGGTGGGTACGCACGAGCCTATGATTACTCCCATGACCACTGTTAATTAAATATTGTAATTGCGGCACAATCCAAATTCTAGTTAAACATATCTCTCTCTTGGACTACCCGTAGAATGTATCGATTCACCGACTCCCGTTTGTTCCATTGACTCGCATTCCCAGAGACCTCCGCGGCTGCATTTGGCCAACCCTATCTTTTGACGTGGGTTGGAGAAACACGAGTTTGGCACTAACGCCACCACAACTGGCATCAGCAATATAAACATTTCAGCATTTTATTTTTTATTTTTATTTTTTATTTAAATATAAAAAAACCTAAATATAAAAGTCATCAATTGTGGGTCCAGAAAAAAAATAAAGTGAAGTTTAGTAAATTAAAAACATGTGCGTCTAATGTCGAGGAATTAATTGAAGAATTATTAAAGTTGATGTAAAGGGAAATATTAAAAAGTAATCACATTTATGAGACACAAATCAAAGATATTTCTCGTGCGTGAAAATTCAAATCGCAAAGTAATAATATAATTGGGATTAGATGATAAGAGTAAATCGACAATTCCTTGTAATTATTTAATATGTCGTTTCAAATATTTATTTTTCTTATTAAAAATAAAATTCACGCAAAGTGAAAATCACACAAAACGGAAAATGTAGGCCACAAGTCTCGTAAAATGACCGTCGTGGTTGACCAAATCAATTGATTAGGGAGTGAACTTTGCGACTACGTGATATTTATGTTGATAATTAAATATGGTGAGATATTATTTATAGTCTTTCAAAATGTTTGCCTGTTATTTAACGCCACAATTACACAGCATTTTTAAGCAAATCAACTAAAGTAAATTTCACGTTATTTAAAAATAAATGAAGTAAAAAATTAGTGAGTAATTAATTCCCCGAATCGTTTTAGTCAGTGCTTAACTCAATTTAGACTTATGTCTCATCATCAAAACAGGCGACGAGCTCTGCTTTATGTCTAAACCAACGGGTTTACCAACCCTAATATTATTTGTAAGTCCCAACAAGACCTTGTACAACACACTTAAAAAAATTCTCAGTTTAAAACACATGTCAACCACAAAAAATTTTTTTTTAAATCAGTCTGAAATTCACAAATTTCTAATCACAGTTTTGATGATTTATACCATTATCTATTGGCTGATAAGAACGGGGGAAATTTTAGAACGTAGAAAATTGCCACATAATCTTGAATAGAATTTAATTCATCCATTTTTATGAATAGAAAGAAAATAGCGAATCGCATATATTCAATCGTTTTTTTTTCTCCCACCCACTCAGTTCTTAACCCATTGAAAAACAGGCTGACAGCTGTTCAATCGTGTGAAACCCGAATGTTTTTAGACATGTGCTCCATCTACTTGCAAAGTACATTGTACCTGTCGACGCGCAGTCATTTCTTTTTAATTTGCTTACATACGATTTCATCATTTTCACCTTGTGAAAATAAACAAATTACGAAATCCAAATATGGCACTGTTTCTGAATTACAAACAGCGAATTTTTATCTTATTATATAGGTTAGTCGAATTCACGCTTCGAACCACGCCATCGAATACTTAAGAAAGGCGAATGACTGCACCAAAAAAAACATTTCCATAAATCTTTTTTGGGGAAAAAATATCAAACCCGACCTTGACACTAACAATTACGAATGACAAAAGCCAAATTTTCATTAGCCGAAATTTTTCATATATTTTACTACTCACCATTAAACGACCACAACTGAGCGGGCAGCGACTGAGCAACAAACACCCGACTAAAGGGCGCGTCTTCGGGAGTACTCGTGTCCGAATCCGGGGAACCAGAGGCACCGAATGCACCACTCGAAGGTGGAATACTTATTGGTTGTCCCGAGTGTCCATTGGGCACACTGGATAAACTGCGAGCTCGTTGTCTCGAATCGGGCACCGAGCTCGTGCCTGCTTGCCTAAGTAAACTCAAACCAGCCGAACTGGCAGCCGTACTGGGATTTGGGTTGGAAACACTGCTGGAAAAATTAGTCCGTACGCGAGGACTGCCTCCTGCTGTACTTTGTTTGGCACCCATTTTCAGCTCCTTTTACCGCTATCCTAATGCAGACAAAACGGGAAGAAGCGATTTCTAATCGATTTGTCTTGGACAAAGACAATCGTGATTCTACGTCTCATTTTTCCTCGACAATCAACAGGCCTTGCTTTTCAAATTCCTGGGCAGCCATGTTATTTCTCCTCTGCGTGTGCTTGCATCATAAACATACAGTTGACGTCAGTCGATCACATGTAACGGAAGTTTATCCTCTTGTGTTCCGGTCTGAATGACTTTTTTTTTAAAAAGGAATATAATAGAGGAAAAATAATCGCAACACATGACAACTACGGCGGCCTAGGCCCGCCACCTATAAACAAAATGAAAATAAAATCAAAATGAAAATAAAATCAAAATGAAATCAAAATGAAAATAAAAATAAAATCAAAATAAAATCAAAATGAAAATAAAATCAAAATGAAATCAAAATGAAAATAAAATCAAAATGAAAATAAAATCAAAATGAAAATAAAATCAAAATGAAATCAAAATGAAAATAAAAATAAAATCAAAATAAAATCAAAATGAAAATAAAATCAAAATGAAATCAAAATGAAAATAAAATCAAAATGAAAATAAAATCAAAATGAAAATAAAATCAAAATGAAAATAAAATCAAAA